>JAMXBD010003954.1:0-93361 GCA_024138025.1 Combretum micranthum
AGATTGTGTGGCCACATGATGAAAGCTTGAGGAAGGAATTAATGCATGAAGCGCATTACTTGGATATTCTATACACCAGGAGAAACAAAGACATATCAAGAGCTGAAAAGCGTATTGGTGGAATGGAATGAAAAAGGATATTGCAAAATTTGTTGCTAAATGTGATGTATGTCAAAGGATCAAGGTTGAACACCAAAAACCAGGAGGATTGTTAAAACCGTTGCCAATACCTGAGTGGAAGTGGGATCAAATTTCTATGGATTTTGTGTGCTCATTACCCAAAACAAATGCAGGTCATGATGCTGTTTGGGTTATTGTGGATAGACTTACAAAATCAGCTCATTTCTTGCCAATAACATGACATATCCATTGGAGAAATTGGCACGAATATATTTGAAGGAGATTGTGAGATTGCATGGTGTACCTGCTGGAATAGTATCAGATAGAGATCCACGGTTTGTATCCAGATTTTGGCAAGGATTACAAAAAGCGTTGGGAACCCGGTTGAATTTCAGTACAGCTTATCATCCTCAAACTGATGGACAAACTGAAAGAACTATTCAGACGTTGGAAGATATGTTGAGAGCATGTATTATGGAATTTAAAGGAAATTGGGACCAACATTTACCATTAGTGGAATTTGCGTACAATAACAGCTACCATTCAAGCATAGGAATGCCACCTTATGAAGCTTTATATGGTAGAAAGTGTCGGTCACCATTATTCTGGGATAACTTGGAGAAAGTATTGGTTGGACCTGATTTGGTTCAGGAAACTAATGAAAAGATTTCGGTGATAAAGCAAAGAATGAAAGCAGCACAAGATAGACAAAAGAGCTGGGCAGACTTGAAAAGGAGAGAATTGGAATTTAATGAAGGAGAACATGTATACTTAAAAGTAAGTCCAATCAAGAGTCTTCATGGTAGACAAACCAAAGGCAAGTTGAGTCCTAGATATATTGGACCATTTGAAATATTGGAACGAGTTGGGAATCTAGCATACCGCCTGCATTGCCACCTAATTTGTCTGGTATACATAATGTTTTCCATGTATCGGTTCTAAGAAAATATGTACCGGATCCAGATAAGATAGTGGAACTAGAACCAATTGATTTGAAGGAGAATTTGACTTATGAAAGCATCCAGTTAAGATTTTGGACCAGAAAGTGCAAGTTCTCAGGAATAAAGAAATCCACTACGTCAAGGTATTATGGGATCCACTGACAGAAGAGATTACTGGGAATTAGAAGAGGAGATCAAGAAAAGCTATCCTCATTTGTTTGAAAACTCAGGTACGTATTCAAGCTTTGAGGACAAAGCTTATTTTAAGGGGGGAGAATGTAAACCCCGGGAATTTTTCACATTAGTATCCGACTTCAAATAGATTATATAAACTAGATAATAAATTTAGATTCTGAGTGAAGTCTAATAATAGGCTAATATTTAGATTTTTGGATGAATGAAAGACTTAGGAATCAAATAAAGAGATTCTTTAACCCTAGTTAATACCGAAAACGAAATCTTGTGTCTTGAATAACTAATTCAAGATATGATTATTATCTAGACCCGAAACCTAGTATACTAATAGATTTAAATAGAAAATGTGAATATAAAGATTAAATGATTGTTTTGATCTCGATAATGATTCAGAACTAGAATAACGAGTAGTAATGAGTTTATATATAGACTTAAACCCTAATTTTGAGATTCCTAGTTAAATTTAAAAGCTATTAATAAGAATTTATGTTTAGTATCAAAACTAGATATAAATATAGTTTAATTTCTGTATGAAGCCCAATACTGTATAAATGACCATATATGCTTATAACTAGAAAACGATGATCCAAAAATGAACGTTAAGATTTTAAATACACAACGAAAATATAAACTGACAAATAACTCAAAATCTAAACTTCAAATAAATAATCGGATCACGCTATTGTTCTAAACCGAGTTTTCTTAAGCTATCGGAGCCTGAAACAAAAATTGACCCAATGAGCTTAAGAAATCCAAATCGCGGGAGATAAAATTATACGAATAATTAACACGTATATATAACCTAAATTTGTATTATTTGGAAATCTAAGTGTTTTATACAACTTTATGCTCATACTTTTACACGAAAACTTCCAAATACTAGCTAATATATACCCGTATAACCCGTATAATTAACTCAAACTTTAATTAAATAATAAATATATATATATGTATGAATCTCGGCTGGATTTCGTGGAATGCAAAGAGGAAGAGGAGCCGAAACTTCTCAATAATTGACCCAAAATTGTCAACAAAAACAACTACCAAACCAATCAATTATTGACAGCTAATATCAACATTTAATGCTGGGAAAATAACAGCTTACGGAGGATGAAATTCGGAGGAAAACGAGGAGAAATAGCAGCGACCTTTCTTCTCTCTTTTTGTATATATATGTAATAAAGGATCTTAATGGAGAAGCAAACAAACTCCATAATTTCTCACCTCTTCCAGAACGAAATCACTCCCAAACAACAACCAAACGAACTAGAAACAAAGAACAAATAGAGCATAAAACATAAATTCGATCAAAAGAAAAACAAAGCCAAAACCTCAAAAACGAGCTCAAAGGTAAGTTGACATAATTCAAAGGATTTTCGTTCGATTATATGAATTGTCTGACTTAAAATCATCTTAGGAACATATTAAACACAAACACGAGCTTCGGATTGCACTCAAAAGCTCCAACGAGGTAAAACTTCAAAACCCTAGTTTACTTTCACAAAATCGAATCTATATATTTATGTGTTTAAACGTGTTAAAAGTTGTTGTATATCTTATATATGATGTATAAACTCTTAGAAGTAGTTTAAGTAAGTTTCTAACGTGTAAAAACCAAAGAAAAAGAATCGAACCGAGGAGGAAGATGATGAACAGTGCAACGCTGCCTCAAGGCCGGCAGTGTAAACGATGTACGCCGGCGGCTTACATGGATAGGCGGCGGCTTAGGCGGCTTACACTCAAACAGAGGCTACGTAAAATAATTTTCACGTAAAATACGATGCCGGCTACCTGGAGATCTACGCCGGCGGCGTAGGGCCGGCGTACGTTGTAAGCCGGCAGCTTTCAACACCGGTGCTTTCGATAAGTAAATTTTTCTTTAAAATGATTTACACCGGCACCTGGGGATTTAGGCCGGCGGCCTTGAGCCGGCTTACAGCTAAAATTTTGCAACGAAAGCCTTTCTGACCTAAACCGAATATTATATATATATATAATATCTACTAAGTATGTATATATGTTTGTTATATAAATATGTACTAGATAATGACTTTAATACAAATTAAGTCTATTAGAATTTTATCTATTAACTTTTGAAACCCTAGAATTAAGAAAATATTTTTAGAGTATTATTAGTCTAATATTTGTTTTAACAAGATAATGTATATAAGAATGGAAATTGAAATAAGTTAATTTCTTGAGCAATGTGACTTCTAAAAATAACAAACAATTATGTGAGATAAAAATAGGAAAAACCCGACAATACTAAGTATTAATATCGAGTCTAGGACACAAGGCACATGTAGGAATTTAGCTAGATGATATTGATGAATATTTTGTTTTAAATAGGTGAATTTGACTCATTAGAAGATCTACCAGTGGACTACTACGACTGAGTCGGTATGAGCAGGTGAGTAATTCAGTCATATTGTACTGGTTGTGATTGTAAATAGTTGAATATGTAATGCAAGATAAACAAATGAGTGTTTGTTGAAAGATTGATATGATATGATTGTATGATTGCTAAAATATCTTTATACAAGCGATAACGCAATGGTTGGTGTTGTGCAATAGTATAATGTTGATTGTGTGTAATATATGGTCACCTCGAAATTGATTAAGACTTTTTGACTTAACAAATAATATGGACATGCATTACACGAATTGCATTATTGCATATATGGTTGTGACGCCTGCTACGTATTAATATTTCGGATCTCTGTTTTTGCTTGGTTGATCCAATGTGTGAGTCTTCCAAGGTTCTCTTTGGCGGTCCTATGAGGAACTAAAAGGCACCGAAGAACGTCGCCCGTAGAATCGCTTTGAAATGATTAATACTTAGGGAGTTTCTAAGGGGATTGCAGGAGATGGTTTGTGGAAGCCACTATATTCAAAGTGATAACATTAAAACGAGAAATCGTTGATTCTCCTGTGTACTTAGTCTCTCCTGGGCAGGTGGGTCATTGAGTTTTTGTTCTTCAACCCATTAAAAAGAGGGCGTAAATCTTTTTCCTGTTTGGATTCTAGATCATCCAAACTTGTATCTGGCATATGGTTGAGTGATTGCATTGCATATGATTGGTTAATGACTTGTGTGATGTATGGTATGTCTGATTATTCACTGAGCTGTGGTTTCGCTCATACTCCTACAGTCTTTTCAGGTTCATTACGTCCCTGGTTAGTTACATCCAGGAATATGGCTCCGGTAAGGGCTTTGAAGCTAGAAGTCTACAGATCTATTTTAGTTTGATGGTTATGTACTATTAGAGTAGAATATTTAGTTGTATACTTCAACAGAGATATATGGTTTGTAATAGTTTGTAATGGTTATTCACTAAATCATTTCTCTCATATATTTGTTATTTTTATCAAGCAACTTAAAAGATCCGTTATTTTGAAAACCTGTCATTCCCTGAAGGTAATCTAGTGATAATATTCAAGTGTAACTTGTTTATTACTACTAGGGTACCCTTGAGGCGTGACAAACATGGTAAGGTCGTATTTAGATTTGCTTTTAATCCAAATCTCTCGAATAGTTGCTATTAATAGAGTAGAAACCCTAATCTCACAATACTCTTGTTTAACAATATATATATATATATATTGCAATCAATTTTAATTGTAATAACAACTTTCAAACCCAAACCCTAATTCCATGAATTTAATCGAAGATCAACACACCTGTTATCCCGTTTGCACTTCATAGAAACTCTTTTTCACAAATTCTCCAAGGTTCTTAATGAATCTCCACAAATTCCCTTCACACACATACACACATAAATATAGAATCCTCTATGAGCAATTCAACTATGAAAGTTCATAACTTTAAATCCACAGATGAAGAACGAATTCATACTTACTTAGATCTCGCAGATTCTGTTCGCAATGGAAACCTTAATTCGTTCAAGTAATTTTCCTGTCATCAATAATATACTATCACTATAATCACTTTCTTATAATCCATCAATCCTAAATATCACAGGACTAGGATACAAATCTTACCTTTACTTTGATTTGAAATCGAAATCCTTCAAATCTGATTTGGGGTTTCACTCCTAAATCTCCTTCAAACGTATATAAAACTAGGAGTAGACTAATCTAACTAAAGAAAAGAATTGAAAAAAACCAAGATTAAACCCACGTGCCTTAATTTTACCTAAGGAAGAATTGTGACAAATTCATGGGGTCTAGGATCTATTTATAGAAGGGGTTAGCTTTGGAAAAACACAACCCTAGCTTAGGAAAAATGCCACTGTATGCCTGCTAGTACGCCGGCAGCCTTTCCTGATACGCTGACGGCCATCTTGTCGGTGTAATTTCAATTTCCCTTGCAAAATTTCGAAACTTCAACGTCGAAGCTTAGGCAGCCATCCAATGTATTTAAGCCAGCGGCTTAGGATTCAAAGCTGGTAGCTTAGATGTAGACCTAAGCCAAATTCTTTTGTTCATTCGCACGAAACCTTCTCAGGTCCAAAATCATCTTTTCAAGGATAAAATTACCCTCTTAACAACATTTTGTTACATATATACCCTTCATTATAGATTATTTATCTGTATCTTATAGAATATATAATTTATGCTATATTAATATTAATTTGATCAAGTTAAATAGGTAAGTTTCCAGAAGTTAACTAAAGTAGGACACGATCGGATTTTTCACTAATTAAAAAAAAAAAAAACTATTTTGCTTTGTTTAGATTTAAATCAATTTTCAAAACTTTTTAGTTAACTAAAATAGTTTGTTTAAGTCTTGGAATCGGTATAACAACCACCTGAATCGGTCATATAGCATTTGAACCAATAGAAAAACAATGATAAAATGTGAAAAATGATGAGTCACGAGTGCAATCACAGTCATGATAGCCATAACATGGCCATGATTTTGGCCATTATCTCCTTAGAGATTTATTTTTCTTCATAATGACTTGAACACGGCCTTAGTCATAGGGTGTGGTGTTGCATGCGGGTATGGTCACATGAATAATCTACAGCATGAACACCGTGCAAATATATAAATAATAATAAAATAGAAAATAATATATATGTTAAATAGTAACATGTCTATTCTCAAAGCTTGTGAGTATATTTTGATTAATCATAATTCAATTAATTAATTTAAACAAGGAATATGTTACAATGGTGTAAATATAAGTTTAGACTAAATTATAAAATTTGGACTTATAAATTAGTAAAATAAACTTTTATTAGGATTTGATACATATATAGATGTAAAATTGAAAATATAAAAGTATCCATGTGTGTGTGTGATAGAGATTGTTGCCTTGTATAGATTATTAGACACACACACACACACACACATTAGAGCATACCAAATTTTACATATGAATATAGAAATTATTCTTATGTACTTATTTAGAATAGAATCATGAAATAAATATAATATATATTAAATATAAATTTTAGCCGGATATATATATATATGCATATGCTATGTTTGATGAAATGCAATTGATAAACATTGATGTGTAATATGTATAAGAGCATATGAATATGATATATTATGTTATTTAATATGTTTTGATAAATTATATATGTCAGTTGATTTATATTGATATATGCTACTAGGAAATTGATAAATATGTCTATATATGTATATCGAATTAATCATATATTTTAATACATGTATTTGTGAGTCTAAATTGATAATTAGTAATTAAGATTAAATTAATAAAATCTAAAAACAATAACTATAATATTAAATATGGAAATATGTGATTTATGTTGAATTTCTATTAATTATACTAAGTAAATATATATTAAATTTTAGAAATTTTGTAAAACTAGTAAGAATAAACTTTAACTTGCTAAATCGAACCAGTATCGACCTTATCTTCAATGGCTAAATGAATGAGATTAAAATTTGAGTTATATACTTAGTTTTGATATGGATAATCTTTATTAAATAGATACATTTTCGCACTATAAGCCCATTGTTTGATCTTATTTAGAGTATAGACTATATACTAGATATGTAGTGACTTGTATGTTACATGTTAGGATAGACATCTTAAATGAATTAGTACATAAAGACGACCTTAACAATTGATTGTTGCTTGTTCATGGCCACTTTTAAGACCTGGTTCTAGAGACGACAACCTTATTAAGTAGAGCTAGCACGGTAGTTAGACGCTTAAGTCATCATGGGTAACTCGATGGGAAGCTGATAGAGGAAACGACAATGGAATAATGTCTACATGGATAAGAGAGAAGTAGTATAGTATGGTTGACATTTATGGGACCAATTGAGATATGTATTATAGATTGAGATAGGTAAAGGTGTATAATGACTGTGACCTGTAGATAAGACTACTACTTATAGAGGTAGGAGATATAGGTATTCAGCTTACTTGTATCAACCCCTTGAGTAGTTGTTGGTATTTAGGATTCCCTAGGTTCTAGCGTGCTGCCGAAGTGAGTGTTGTACTGTTGTTTTGCTACTCTTTAATTTAAGGATATAAATTATTGGTTGTTGCATTTGCATTAGAACAAGTGCATGTTCTTATCTTATGTGTACTTTTGTTGCTGTCATACTAGGCTTCGGCTCATTCCTTGCTTTTTTCAAGTGATGATTTAGATGTATTGTTATCTCAAGTATGAGATGACTCTAAAGGAGCCTATTAATGAGTGGAGTGACTAGGATCACTAGACTTATTTTGTTGTACCTAAGATTTGATCATTCTTTTCAAACTTATATTTTGATGAGGAGTTTCTATGAGCCCATTGTTGTATTTGATTTGTTAGACCTTGTATACTATTATGTCATTAGATACCTGATGGTATGGTACTTATTTTTAAATGTTGGTTTACTCATGAGAGTAGTCATTTGAAAATCTTTTATAAATTTTTACTTTTTCCACTGTAAATTCAGTTGTTTCTAGTATATAGTTTAATGATTTCAAAATCTAAAATTGGTTCGCAACGATCACGATAAACTATAGTTTAGGCTAGCCTTAGTGTATAATGCCTAAGCTTTTATGTGTGGTGAGCTAGAAACACCTTGACCCAATTTAAGGCGTGACAATAGGTTTCCATGTCATTAGTTTTATTTAGCCAACTTGTCTAGTTAATTATATAAGTTAATATTAGTTATGTTACTTAGGTTAACCAATCCTTGTTGGGCTATATTTTTATGGGTTTTATTCTTTACTCATAAATAAAAAATCTCCATAGTTAAGTAATCAAGTATAGTTTTTAGCATCCTATCCTAATTATTAGACTAATAAGTTTGAAGGATGTAGATTTATATGAGGCATTATGAGCTTGATGTGGTTGCTTGAGGGATCTTGATAAGTGAAAATAACCCTTAGTTAAAAAGGATATTTTGGGATTAGTTTGATGTATTTAAAGAATAATTCCATGCAATTGGAACTTGATTTGTTTGATTTTTTATTTTAGGTCTTTGACATATTATTTAAGCTTAAAGGAAGAATTAGGTCAAGTTTCATGGAATTTAGATGAAGATTTACCTAAGATTGAAAAGTTATTGTAAGCCCCGGAAAATTTCAGTAAATAATTCCAAAATGAACTTAAAAAATAAACCCTAAAAATCACTCCAAATTAAAACCGAACTTTGACTAGTCCTAAATCATGAACGAATCCAGAAATTTTTTAATCTTGAGAAAAATAAGAATCCTTAAAAATAAAATAAAAACTCAACAGTCTTTGAATTCAAAACCACTACGTACGACAAATTCTATACGTAACTCTGACTTATAAAATCGGATAATATAGAGTCCAAAAACAAATTATTATAAAGTAATAATGATTAACCTTCGGAAATAAAACCCAATTCAATAATTCCGAAAACGTTAAGAGATATTAAGTACTTACAAAAATAAAATTTAAAATAAATTTCTCAAATTAAATATGTTGTATAAACATAAAATATCAGTTTCCAAATTGGCAAAGATCTAAACCAGAGAATCACCTGGAAACCCTAAGTGGAATATAGTAGTTTAAGTCCGGCAATCTCGCGTTCTTAACCCTAGAGGAGAGGTGTAGTTAGAGTGTGTAGAATAACTCGTAGTAATATAAGGTCGCTTAAAAATATCAGATTGGTAAATTTTTGACCTATTTTGAACCCTTCGGGTACAGACTTTGAAAAGGGTGTCCCGGGGCTCGAGATATCAAAAATGTACCATTAATACCGTTAGACTCGTATTTTCATAAGGATTTCTAAAATATTAGTTTTATAATTTTTCGATAACTAGAAATGCCTTATTTTTCAATTACATTCGTATTTTATTACTATCGATAATTAACTAGTCTTTTAGCACTATTCATTACAAATTTTTATTATTCTTGTAAACCCTTATAATTTTAGAAAAATATTTTATATGTCATAAAAAATTCCGTTTTTCTAAAATTTAGTTAGTTTTGGGTTTTTACGAGATCAGTTTCTGTTTAAGATTCGATACTAAAAATAAAATAAATTAATTTAATAATTATAAAATATTTTTAAAATATTTTTATTTTCATAAAATAAATTTTTAGAATTTTTCGAGTTATAAAAATATCAATTATAGCTCATATTCGCATATTTTGATCATACCGGTAACATATTTATTGAAATACTAAAATAATTCAATTAATTATTTAATTTTATTTATAAAAATTCTGCCACTCCTTTAAAAATATTTTTCTTAATTTTATTTTATATGTTTTCTCAATAAAATGTACTTTTTCAACCCATATTCTAGTACACTTCATTTGTCACTTCTACACATTATTCAAGTTTTCTTTCTCTCTTTTTACACTCCATTCCCATGCTTGGATAGTTGACCATACTCTCCCAAAACAGCCACTTTTCTTTAATTTTAATAATTTATTTAATGATTTTAAGTCCCATTTAGTTAGCACATTAAATGATACAAGTTACACTTTCAAAAATTTAAGTTACAAATTAACTCCCTCTCTCTTTCTCCTCTTGCAATTCACGTGAAACCTCTCCCCATTTCTACCCTTTGTTTTATTTTTCTTTTCCCATTTATTTCACAATCATTTAATGCATTTCTCTCTCTATTTAATGCCTTTTATTATACACTTTCTCTCTTTACAAACCCTACCTCATTTACTCTCTTTTTCCTCTCTTTCCTTTGTTCTTGCAAGAGAACACAAGCTGCCCCCATCTAAAAAAATCACTTCCACACTCTATTCTTGAAGATTCTCTAAGTATACCTTCTTCTTAAGCTTCCATAGATGATATAGGTAAGGTATAGTGAGAGTTTCATGCATCAAATGACCTTCCATAAGCTTAAAAAGCTAAGGATGATGATGCCATAATGAAACACTCCTCTTCTCCATGATTATTCTCTTGTATTATTATTATTTTCTTACTAAAAGTAGTTATATTTTGTAGATCTAATTTTTTTTGTAATTTTGATTATGTTTATGTTGTAGATCATGTTATTTGAGTTATTTTGCTATTATTTTGTTTTATTCTCAAGATATGTTGTTATTGCTAATGATTTGTGTATATACTCATCATTCACATAATCATCATAATGTTCATACATTTATAACTAGTATAGTAAACTAGATCTAGTTGTTTTGAGTTCACAAATGCATTAGACTTTTGTTTTATGTTCATAAATAACTTGTAGTAGCATGATGATAGTAGAAAAGTTTTAGAAAGCTCAAGATTTAATTTATTTTCAACAAAAATCATTTTTGAAAATTCGGATAAAAAAGGAACCATATTTAGAAAAGTTATTTTTCAACTTCAAAATGTGTATTTTTCATTTAAAATGAAGGGCTTAGGGAATAGATAACATGAATGAATGATTTTGATGAGTAAAGTTTAGATCTATGAGTTTATAGTTTACTATTATGGATTTCTTTTATATTTATGTTCATAGAAAGTGTAGATTTTGGTTTTGAACTTAAACAAAAATGGTGAAATTCGTATCTAGGCAAGACCCATTTTTAAAAATCACTTTCCAAGTGTCAAAATAGAATTTTTACTTGAGATAATGAAGGCTTAATGTATATATCATCAAGACTTCATTTTACATGATTCAAAGATGATTTTCAAATATTATTTCTCATAACAAAACTCTATTTTTGGATTTAGGCTAAGGCATAGTTTAAAAACATGTTTTCCAACTTAAAAATAAAGTTTTTATTCAAGATATAGAAGGCTCTTAACGTAGGATATGTAAGAAATGGATTTTCATAAGTTTAGATAGATTTTGTTAAAAGACATGTCCAAAAATAAATTTTGTAAATTCGGATATCAACCAAGACCAATTTTGAAAACCCATTTTGCAACTCCAAAACAAGATTTTTATTAAAGAAATGGAAGCCTTAAGGGTAGGTTTGATTAGGAAATGGTTTTTGAAAGACTAAATGAGTTTTACGAAGAAAACAAACTCAAATGAATATTTCAAAATTCGGATTTGAAAATAGCTACCATTTAAACTCCTATTTCCAAATACCAAAATGCTAATTTTAATAGGAAAATAGAAGTCCTAGGAAGTATATATAACAAAGACCAAGTTTTGACAAAGATAAGGGGTTTATCAAAATATAATCTTAGAACAACAAATGGTTTTTCAAGAATAAGTTAAACAATGTTTTCTTCTTTAAAATTTTGTAAAATTCGTACTTAGGCAAACCACCTATATAAACATCTATTTTAACCCCCAAAATGAAGGTTTTTATTGAAATAATGAAGATGATGGTTATATAGGTCGTCAAGGTTGAGTTTTGATAAAAGCAAATATGATTTTACAAGAAGAAAAACTATTTTTCTTAAGTCTAGTAAAATCCAAAGTTCTGCAAAGTAAAAGTTTTTTTTTTTTAAAAAAAAAAGAATTCTTGGTATATGTATACATATAGATAGATCATCTCATAACCTTCATAACAATAGCTTGTAGGTATATGTCACGCCCCGAAGGGCACCCTAAACGTGCAGTTCGCCGTATACAATATTAAAGCCTAAGGATGACCACCCATCACGCGAAGCTTCATATATATACAAGGCGTCTAACACATAGGAGACACATCAGAATGATGCATTTCATGTTGATATAACTTAAGTAACAGTGTAAAGGAAATTCAATTTACTATGCTCCAAATACCAAAACATAATATACTTCAATTACATTCATCCAAAGACTTCCGCATAAAACTATTACAAGGCAAATCATAAAACTAGTTGATAACTCCAAACATTCTTATTCATTGTCGAAATCCCGAAGTCATTCTCGGCTTCAACTATCTCGGTCCCCACTTAGCATTCTTGAGATAACCTGTTCATTTAAACAACTATTAGGGTATAAGCTACACTAGCTTAGTGAGAATTCCCTTAATTCCGCACCATAACAAGCAAGTTATAATCAATCATATGCTATGCATGAATAAACACGTGAGCAAGCAATTATGCATGGGTATCCGGAACCCACACATAGAACGGATTTATGCCCTCCGTATCTTGGGTTAGGAATGGTATTGAAGTCTACACGACCGCATCTAGTCCCCAAGCCCTTGGCTCTTAGCACTCGACTCGGCTGGGCTCATTCAAGGAATGTGTCCACATGCGCCTTAGTATCCCTGAATGAGCTCTAATACCGGGTTCGTCATCTAACGAGTCCTCGGACCATACTGATCGACCTGCGTAGGAGTAGCATGCTACCAATGCAATATGTCCGATGCGATGCATGACCAATTTAATTTTTGCTTAGGTCATAATATTCATACATTCTTTAGAGTGACCAACCAAAATCACACACATAACAGAAATAATATGAACAGTGCAGTTATCCAATCGAATCGTGGTTTCGATATGCTTTAGTATTCTTTAGTATACATTCATCACAGTCTCATCATATATCCCATCCCCATTCATATCGATTTTTATCTTGTTCCTATAATTCTAATGCGACTAACTATAAGCACAAACAAGGTAACAAAATAAAGAGAAAACTCACTCAGCCATTGGATCACCGGTCTTTTAGTAATAGCAATCCGATGGTAGGGAATCGTCGGATTCGGGATCACCTAAAAAGGAAGAAATGCTCTAATAAGTTTTCTAAAAACTAATCCAAACGATTTTATACGAACTATCAAATTCGTAATTCTCGTCCTAAGCGGAAATTCCAGCTTAAAACGGCCATAACTTGGTCATTTTAACTCGGAATTTCGCAAATTATATATCGATTTATATCTACTTTGAAAGATATATATAATTATAATATTATTTTCAAGTTTTAAAAATATTTAGGTCTCGGAAAGAGGGATCAGATCTGATCAGTAATGGTTTCCGATTCCGAAAAATAGTTTTATAAATGTTTGTAATGTTCCTGCTATATAAATTAGCTATACATACAATATGAGTGATTTCCTAACATGAATGTCATGAGATGAGCTTAATGTATGCATGATCTTGATGATTTTTGCTAAAAGGAAATTTTATAACTTTTTATTTTGCAAGACCATAATAACAACTACTTATGAAAAGTCTAGTTTTATAATTTTGACCATTTCCATTTGTTTTGGATTTATTACTTAAGAAAATATAATTATTTTTGTTAAAATTAAGTCTTCATTATATATATTACTTATGACCTTCATTTCTACATAAAAATTCCCATTTTACACTTTGTAAACATGTTTTCAAGTAGGGTTAATTCCAAAATCCGAATTTTGTAAAAATTATTTTTGAGTGATTCCTTTAAGTAAAAATCATTTGGTGCTTAGAAAATTAAGGCTCAACCATGCCTAGCCACTAAGGACTTCATTTCTTTGATAAAACTTCTAATTTGAGTTTGGAAAATATGAGTTTTCATGCCATTGTTCCATTGTTACGAATTTCCTAAAATGACAACAACTCAAATTTTTCCTACTTCATTTCTACTCATTGTTCTATATATTTTTCTCAGCAAATCCCATCTTAATTTATCAAAATCATTACTTGATGATACCTATGACTTAAACTCCTCATTTTTCATATAAAACACAAGTTTTGGAGTTGGTAAATGGGTTTTTAAGGCATGGTTTGGAAATCATCCGAATTTACAAATTTTGGATAGACTCAATTTTCATACTTTGTTTCTACAATGCATGATGCATATATGTATTACCTACAAGCTATTGTCATGAAGATTATGAGACGATCTACCTACATGTATACATATAATATCAAAAATTCATTTTGAAAACCTTTGCTTTGCAAAACTTTGAATTTTACTAGACTTAAGAAAAATAGTCTTTCTTCTTGCAAAATCATACTTTATTTTATCAAAACTCAACCTTGATGATCCATATAACCATCACCTTCATTATTTCAATAAAAACCTTCATTTTGGGGTTAGAAAGTAGATGGTTAAATAGGTGGTTTACCTAAGTACGAATTTTACAAAGTTTTTGAAGAATGAAAACATTGTTTATCCCATTCTTGGAAACCATTTGTTATCCTAGGATTATATTTTGATAAACTCCTCTTATCTTATCAAAACTTGGTCTTTATTACATATATTCCCTAGAACTTCTATTTTCCCATCAAAATTATCATTTTGGCATTTGGAAATAGGTGTTTAAATTGTGGCTATTTTCAAATCCGAATTTTGAGAAATTCATTTGAGCTTGTTTTCTTTGTAAAACTTATTTAGTCTTTCAAAAACCATTTCCTAATCAAACATATACCTTAAGGCTTTCATTTCTTTCATCAAAGTCTTGTTTTGAAGTTAGAAAAAAGGTTTTCAAAATTAGTCTTGGTTGGGATCCGAATTTACAAAATTTATTTTTGGACATATCTTTTGATAAAATCTATCTAAACTTATGAAAATCCATTCCTTACATATCCTATCCTAAGAGCCTTTCATTTCTTAAATAAAAACTTCATTTTTGAGTTGGAAAACATGTTTTTAAATATGCCTTGGCCAAAATCCGAAAATAAGATTTTTATTTTGAAAATAACTTTTGAAAATCACCTTTGATTCTTGTAAAAAGAAGTCTTGATGATATACATATATTAAGCCTTCATTATCTTAAGTAAAAATTACATTTTGACACTTGGAAAGTGGTTTTTAAATAGGGGTATTGCCAAAATACGAATTTCACAATTTTGTTTGAGTTCAAAACTAAGATCTATACTTAATATGAACATAGATCTAAAAGAAACCCATGGTAGTAAACTATAAACTCATAGATCTAAACTTCACTCATCAAAATCACTCATTTATATTATCTATACCCTAAACCCTTCATTTTAAATGAAAAATACACATTTTGAAGTTGAAAAACAACTTTTCTAAATATGGTTCCATTTTCATCCGAATTTCAAAATGACTTTTGTTGAAAATAAAATAGATCTTGAGTTTTCTACAACTTTCCTACTATCATCATGCTATTACAAGTTATTTATAAACATAAAACAAAAGTCTAATGCGTGTATGAACCTAAAAACAACTAGATCTAGTTATAAATGCATGAATCACTATAATAGTTATGTGAATGATGGATCTATGTATAAATTATAAGAAATAACAAAAATAACAACTTAAATAACAAGATCTATGGCATAAACGAAAATCAAAGCCATAAAAAGTTAAATCTACAAAATATATCAACTTTAAACAAGAAAATAATTATGATACAAGATAATAATAGTGAAGAAGAGGAGTGTTTCATTTTTTGGCATCATCATCCTAAGCTTTTAAGCTTATGGAAGGTCATTTGATGCATGAAACCTTCATTATACTTTACCTATATCACCTATGGAGCTTTAGGAAGAAGATTTGCTTAGAAATCTTTAAAAATATATGTGGGAGCTCATGGAAGAAGAAGAGGGCAGCTTGTTTCTTGAAGAACAAGAACAAGAAGAAGAAGAAAAGAGAGGGAAAAAGAGAGAGAAAAGGCTAAGGAATGAAAAAGGAAGAAGGAGTAAATGAAGGAGAGAGAGAAAATGACTGTATTAATTGAATAAAAGAAGAAAAAAATAAAACAAAGGCAGCTAAGAAGGACCATGCTGCTGATGATTTGGTTTTTACCTTCAAGCATAGTTTTCAATTTATAAAGGCCCGTTCTTAAATTGCTATAAAGGTAATAGGCAGTGTACCTATCGTGAATATAGTATAGCTTTTAAAAATCGGGATCGTCCTCAGGGAATAGGCAAATACTAGTACTAAATCGTATTCTACTATCTAACTGAACAATTTCGATGATTTTACTACTTTATCTAATTTTCTTTAAAACACTATTAACACAATTCCAATAATCAAACAAGATTCAATTAAGGTCTAATAATCCAGGTTTTGTCTTATTTTCAATTTATCATGTGAATCATTGACAATCCTTATTAGATAATTAAGATTAGTTCTTAAGCTATAGAGTTCCTTGAGCAAATTATTAATTCTTTCGAATCTAACAATTTATCTAAACCTAGATTAATCGATTAGGATGTCTCCTCAATCAATGGCAACCTAAATTTGCATTAATAACACGAACTCTTAAGAATAGAAGATTCTTGCTATTCTATATCTAGAATTACAAACAAATCTCTTCAATTGCATATATCAATTCATAAAAGTAACCTTTCAATTAACTTAAATGAAATTCATGCATAAATCTGTATTTTCCGGACATACAAACTTAAGAACGGTTAACAAACATGCAATCGAACAAAAGAACTTCAATAATTCATTAAGAACAAAGTCTCAACACATGATAAATATGAAATTTGACAAAAACCCAGATCTGAAAAACTACTCCTTCATAGTAATTAATAGTAATACATGAAATTCAAAATAGAAATTCGAACTCATGATACTACCCGAAAAGATTATAGCTCAAAAGTGTCGGATCTTCAATCCTTGATGATCTTGATTTGTTATTGGAATCTTCAGAACTCTTTTTCTTTTGAAAACTCTCCTTATCAAAATCTTCTGTATCTCTTTTCTCTTCCACCATCTCCTTTTTATAACCATCTTCAATTGAATGGAATTAATTGCTCTTGATGAGGAGAGATGAAAGGTTTTGGATGTTATGAGTCTTTTGGCCTTTCAAGTAATGCTCCTTCCATAACCGAAATAAACGTTTTTGTCTTAAAATGGAGGTTACTGTAGTTAAAAAGTCGTTTTCTCATTGAATGACTTTTTATTAAATCGACAGGGCGAGTGACAGGTCATGTCTCACAAATGTCCTTTGCAAAATTCAATTTCCAGGTTGACATGGTTTGAGACAGGTCATGTCTTGCAAATGTCTTTCAAAAGCTTGATTTTCATCCTTTAATTTTGCTTCCTCCTTGTAATGGTTGAAAAACATGGCTTGATCTTGTCATTTTGAGTTCTTCTTAATCTAAAATTTGCATTTTTGACCCGTCTTTGCTTTTCTGAAAAATATTTCCTTTAAAGACCTGAAAGCATACATTAATGTTTTGAAGTGCCAAATTCTTAATAAAAATGATCAATAAAGGTTCATTTTGGCATTCACAAAATATGAATAAATTTGGTTTATCAGCTGCACGTGAATAATGGGGAGAGGAGAGAGAGGGTTTTTTTGAATTTTGACTCAAAATTGAATTATATAATTAATGTGTAATGTAACTTCTTTAAGAAGGAGTGGAATTTAATTAATTTAGTCAAAATGGAGTAAATAAAGGACAATGGCAGCCATAAAGAAGGGGAAAAATCTGCCATGAAGTGTGGGATAATGTGTAGAAAGATTGAAGTGAAAAAGAAGTGATATGTGTAAGGTGTACTTGAAAGTATGGGTTGTAAGAGTACTTTCTTAATAAAATTAGAAAATTTATTCCAAATATTTGTAGCAGATTTTTCATAATTAAAATTAAATAATTATTTGAATTATTGTTGAATTTTAACAAATATGTTACCGGTATAATCAAAATTCGCGAATATAGGCTATATATGATATTTTTATAGCCTGAAAAATTCTAAAAAAATTATTTTATAAAAATAAAAATATTTTTAAAATATTTTTAAATTATTAAATTAATTTATTTTATTTTTAGTATCGGGTCTTAAATAGAATCTGATCCCGTAAAAGCCCGAACTAACTAAATTTTAGAAAAAAATTTCTATAATATATAAAATATTTATCTATAAATATAAGACTTTATAAGAATAATAAAATTGTGTAATGAAATAAAAGTGACTAGTGCAAGAGACTAATCAATTACCGGAAATAATGGAAATATGATAAAAAGATTATAACTGTAACTTTTATAACCCGAAAAATTATATAACTAATATATTTGAAAATCTTATGAAATTATCAGTCTAACGGTACTATTGGTATATTTTTTATATCTCGAGCCCCTAGACACGCTTTTCGAAGTTTATATCCGAACCGGTTCGAAATAGGTCAAAATTTACCAATCTGATATTTTTAAACAAACTTATATTATTACGAGCTATTCTACATATTTAAACTACACCTCGGCCTCTAGGGTTAAGGGCGCTAGATTGCTGGACTTAAGCTATTATATTCCGGTTAGGATTTCCGGGTGATTTTTTTGGTTTAGATCTTTGCCAATTTGGAAACTGATATTTTATGTTTATACAACATATTTGATTTGAGAAATTTATGTTAAATTTGATTTCTATGAGTATTTAATATCTCTTGATGTTTTCAGAATTCTTTAAATTGAGTTTCATTTCCGAAAGTTAATCATTATTTACTTTTTCATAATTTGTTTTTAGATTCTATATTACCCGATTTTATAAGTCGGAGTTAAATATGGAATTTTTTTCGTACGTCATGGTTTTGAATCTGAAGACTGTTGAGTTCTTATTTTATTTTTTAAGGATTTTCATTTTCTCAAGATTAAGAAATTTCTAGATTCGTTCGTGTTTTTGGACTAATTGAAATTTGGTTTTAATTTGAAGTGATTTTTAGGGTTTATTTTTGAAGTTCATCTTAGAATTATTTACTGAAATTTTTCGGGGCTTACATAATACATATATACATGATGCATTTGTAGAAATGAAGTAGGAAAATTTGAGTTGATTGTCCTTTTGAAAAATTTGTAATAATGGAATAATGGCATGAAAACTCTTACTTTCCAAACTCAAAATAGAAGTTTTATTAAAGAAATGAAGTCCTTAGTGGCTAGGTATGGTTGGGCCTTAATTTTCTAAGTATCAAATGATTCTTACTTAAAGGAATCACCACAAAAATAATTTTTACAAAATTCGGATTTTGAAATGAACCATATTTGAAAACATGTTTACAAAGTATAAAATGGGAATTTTTATGTAGAAATGAAGGTCATAAGTAATAGATATAATGAAGACTTAATTTTAACAAGGATAATTATATTTTCTTAAGAAATAAATCCAAAACAATGGAAATTATCAAAGTTAGGAAACTAGTTTTCTTAAAAGTAAATAGCCATGGAATCCTACAAATAAAAAGCTTCTAAAATCTTCTTTTAGAAAATATTGACAAAAGCATGCATACATCAAGCTCATAACATCCCATTCATGATAGGAAATCATTAACATTGCATGTATAGTTGATCTATATAATAAGAACATTACAAACATTAATAAAACTATTTTTTGGAATTAGAATTTGCTACTGTTCTGATCTGATCCAATCTTTTCGAGACTTCAAAGTTTTCAAAACTTAATGTAATATCAGAAATAGATAGATCTTTCGAAGTAGATAGAAATCGATATATAATTTGCTAAATTCGAGTTAAAACGATCAAGTTATGGCCGTTTTAAGTTGGAATTCCCGCATAGGACGAGAATTAAGAATTTGATAGTTTGTATGAGATAGAATGGATTAGTTTTGAGTAGAAATACTCATTTGGGAATTTCTTCCTTTTAGGTGACCCCGAAATCAACGATTCCCTACTACCGGATTACTTTTACTAAGAGACTGGTGATCTAATAGCCGTGTGAGTTTTCCTCTTATTTTGTTACCTTACTTGTGCTTGTAGCTAGTTGCATTAGAATTAAGAAAAGATAAAATTGAAATGAATTGTGATATAATCTTGGTTGAACAAATGATAAGTATATCGAGGCGGGACTTGTTGTAAGATCATTGTATGAGTTAGCATAGACTTGAAATGTTTGAAATTCTCTATGATCGCTTTTAACCTACATAATTAACATGTCCTGATTACATGAATAAACTATACATGCATATCACATATTGAGTCACATTGCATAGGTTAATATACCTTTGGTGGGACAAAAGTATATTAGTTGATGGCGAGTGGGCCAATGTTAATATTAAGGATGTGAAATCACTTAAGTTAATGGTAGTGGTGTAGGCACTTGAATCAACTACATAAAACAACAAGAGAAAGAGATTGAGATTATGATTATGGTTGCAAGACTTATGGACCATCCCACTCAAGATTGGAATTATGGTTGCATGTCTTATGGACCATCCTAACCCCAAATGGAGGGCGTAAATCCATTCACATATGGCTACCGAAAAGTCATATGCTTGTCTGCTCATGTGTTTGTTCATGCATATCATATGGATGAATTATAACTTGCTTGTTATGATACGAAATTAATGGAAGTCTCACTAAGCTAGTGTAGCTTATACCTCAATAGATGTTTAAATAAACAGGTTGACGGGAGAATGCTGCTTGGGGACCAAGATGGTTGGAGCCGAATATAACTTCGGGATTTCGGTAGGAAGCAAGAATGCTTGAAGATATTAGCTGGGTATTATGAATTGTCTTGTAATAGTTTGTGTAGTGAAATCTATGGACGAATTGTATATGAAGTATAGCGAGTTGTATTTCCTTTACTTTGTTACTCAAGTTGTATCAATATAAAATGTATCTCTCCAATGTGTCTTCTCTATGTGTTAGACGCCTTGTACATAGTATGAAAGCCTTCGTATGACTGAGGCAGTCATTCCTAAGCTTTAATATTGTGTACGGCAGACTGCCACGTTTAGGATACCCTTCGGGGCATGACAGTTATAAAGTGCATGATGGAGTACATGAGCTTGTGCACAAGGTTGTGCACTTCTAGAGTTGAAGAAATTTGCTCATGGGGATACATAACCAAGTACACAGGCTAATACGTGAGGTCATGCACTATTAGAGTTGAAGAAATTTTGGTTAGAGAGGAGCACAATCAATTGCATGAGATTATGCACTACTGGATTAAAGAAATTTCTATTAGAGGGGTACACGAGTTGAACACAGGTGCATGTAATAGGTAGTGTACCTTTGCACGAGCATATGCCTAGGTTGCGCATGGGCTTGTGCACAGGCTTATCCATAGGTTATGCATGCCTAGATTTTTAAGAAAACAATCCTTAGGCTTAAATTCCAAAGGGAAAAGAGTTTTAGGCAGACTTAAGAGACTACAAGAAAATTAAGATTTAAGAGATAAAATTTTCTTCTCTAAATGTAAGTTTTTATTGCAAAAATAATCATCGCTGATTCTATTTGTAGAATATAGCTTATCTTACTAGTTTTTTGTCATAGAATTTATGTCTTTAAAAGTCGATTTTCTTAGTAAGAGTTTCTAAGGGACTAAAGATTAAGATTAAACCCTTAGGCAAGTAAAATTGAACATTGAAATATATCTAAGTGAAATTAATCACCACACAATCCTTAAGTACGCCATATAATTTATTAATATATCTCATAAGTCTCCTAACAAAAAATTAACCATAAATAATCAAACTCTTCAACATAATAACTCATATTCAATTTGGTTCCCATTTCCATCAATTTTGTTTGAATTATAGCTTCCTATTCCACTAATTAAGTTATATATGGGTCAAACTGACAAATTTTCAATTCTTTACATAAGGGACTAGTTTTCCTTAACTTATCATATTATAACCAAAACAAATGTCTCCCTTAAGCTATCCCACTCAAAACATCTTTTTCTTATAAATTCCACAATGTGACATAATTTGAACTCTATTTACTAATAACTTTACTATTCATTACCTAATTGCTCTATTTCTCATTATAAACTAGAATTTTTAGACTTTAAACATCAATTCCTATTTCTATGTGATTCATGCCACGTGCATATGCTGATATCACATCATTTTTACCGATTCTCCACTTTTAATCATTAACTAAATCTCATATCCATTTATTATTCAAGAATTCATGCATATTACAACTCAAACATCAACTTTATCGAGAAAACTAAAACTTCTAGTAGCTCATACAATAAAATTCCAAGCTACACTACCCATGTTTAATCTTAACAACTCCACATCACCTAGCATCAAAATCCAATACTATTGATTAACTTAGCATCTTACATTCCTTGATTTTACATCACTTGTTCTTGTTCCAACTGTAACTCCATATGAAAACTTCTGAATACTTCAAAACTTGAAATCTAAATACCAAAAGCATATACCTATATACCCAAGTCATTTTACTTTCTTGTGAAATTTCATCAAGAAAAGCTTTTTAAAAATCTAAATTTACATTATATTTTTGAATATTTAAGTTATCGATTTGGGGTAAAATTGAAATTTTAAAAAACTTGATTGTTTTAGCTTCTATGTTATTTTATTTGCTTCAAATGATTTTACTTCCTTATGATTAGTATCTAGATCTTTTCACTTACATACTTTTACCTCTTATTTTTTCCCTTCTAAATATAGTTACAAACTTTTCTTGTTATCTAACCAAAGAAATTGCATAACTCCAATCTATCTTTTTAGTGTTTTCGGCTACTAATTTCGTGTAAATTGGCATTTCATTAAAGCTCAAATTGTAAAATATATCATTATAATTGCTACCTCACGAACAATGGGAATAAGAGTTGGATCTTTCATTTTCAAATGATATTCTTAAAACTGATTATTACATAAACAAATTATAAAAGAAAGTTGGTAGCAAATCATAAAAAAAGGAAAAAAATTGGTAAAATAATTCATCAAATATGTTAGGAAAAAAATTATTGTGTAATCTGTTGAAACAATAAGGAAAAGAAAATTACAGATTAATTAAAAGTTAACTTTACAAAAGGTGCATGAACTGGTTGACGAGCTTACCATGTCTTATCGTGTGGCTTGCCAACTCTGATGTGCTTGGCATGCCTATTCTTATCTACTTAAGACCCAACAGGCCAACATGTTGGGTACAAATACGAAAAAAAAACAAAAATTTTAAAAATAAAGGCCCCAACATCAAACATAAATGGATGCACCTGTGCGTAGGTATTGCAAACATGGCCAATGCGCTCCCATGTTAAGGTATATGGCCCATTTACTAGGCCTGCAGACAATATCCCTAACAATACTAGTTAATAAATTTGATGCATTCTTTTAGTAGAAATTTTTATTGCATCCCAAATTAAAAACTAGGAGAAAAGCATTATAATTTATGCATATTTTCATATCCTTGCTTGCTTTAGCTAAATAAATTATACAATTACATAAAACTGAAAATTCTGCAAAATGTTAAACAAAGTAGTCTAAAACTTTCTCAAGCATGCATTTTTCAGCTTAAAAAGTAGACTTTCTAGAAATGCTTTCACTAATCAGGTAATATAATTATTTGACAACCTTCTGAGAACTAAAACAAAAGTGACAGGCCTAATATCTTCTTTGGCAATTTCTTCATCTACTAATTTTGCATAATTCAGGAACAATTCATCAAGAATACCTTCACCAAAGTGGTGGCTAATCATTGGTTCTTGTATTGCCCTCACAGTTGTTGCAACTGCCGTCCCATAACTTTGGCCTTCCACTTCATTCTTCCCTAATTCCAACATTTCTAAATGAGTTAGTTCGAATGAGCCCTCTTTCTCTATCTCATCTTGTATTTCTGATTTCGAAGGAGCATAGAAATGGACATCATATGAATCCAGCCTATCCTTCTCAACTTCTTCCTGGAATAAAAATGATCACCAAATTAATATGAATATTGTATGAAGAACTTTAGTTATACGGTACCGTTTACTAAACTCTTTAAAGTACGAAGCTGTTACTAATGACCCCAGACTCCAAACAATTTTAATAAAAATGATTTAAAAAATTTTGCGATAGTTGGAAACGCTGTATACATACATTAGAAATACAATGAAATAAAAACATGTTTTAGGAATTTAAAAGTCTACCATTACTAAATAATAGTTGAAACAAAATATTCTACAAAAACTACTCAAAGTATATAATTTCTAGGATTGAATAATTTGTGACCCTTTCCTTTCATTTGTTCCTTTTTATGCTTGTATACCAAAAACACTTCATTGAGGGACGATTAACATGTCTAAAAATTTTACAACCATTTTCTAGAGTTTTCTAAACCCAAAAGTCATACTAACTTAGGTTGAAGTCATTTCGCTAGAGGATTCTTTCACTTGGAGCATATTCACTTCCTATTAGTAAAAAGGTCATGTCTAATAACACAATGTCAAAAGTAAATGAATAAATAAATAAGTAGATCTTTTATGACTAAACTTTAATAATATCCTCCATTATTATTGTGATATTATGTTGCTAAAAAATCATAAAACATTTATGCATCTTTTATTTTCCAGGTCTACATCCGCCGTTGATGGGTCTCAGAAAGCGCCCTAGGCCTACACAAGATAAGTGCCCATGTCCCTTTTACGTTCTGAAAAGGTACTAGTTATTATGGATCTTGCAGAACTTATCCCCAAAGCATTGACTAAGAATTAAAAAAGAAAAAACAAAAGAAGAAGAAGAAGATAAATCCCCAATTTGTAATATATAGTAACTATATATTTTAAAAAATATATATGTACAAAAAAATTCTGAAAATATGAAACATTTGTTTCTTTGGTTTTTTAACAACCATGCGTAAACGATTTATTAATACTTTTTTTTTTATAAATGATTTGCATTTGCAAACATTTTCCGTAATATTACTTCTAATCTTTTAGATTTTGTGATTAAGTGTAACTAAATTAATAAATGTGACTTCTCAAATCCATGAAAAGGAGGTGCGTTGTTTCAAATGTGACACAACAATGCAATGTAACGCATCGAATTATTTATAAATGGAAGCCGACCATGCGTTGCTATACTCGTGAAGAGATCATTATTATGAATCTGGTCTATACAAGTCTTTTTCTCAATGTAGAGATAAAAACAAAACTATAATTACGTAATGTTTCTGAAAGAAATTATCACTGATGCATGTGAACCCCATTATTTAACATAAATCAAAACAAGGAATATGGAAAATTTTATTCTAAGTAGAACTAATTCAAATTGATTGAAGATTTAGCTTGCAAAACCTTAAAAAGAAAAATTATAATTAAAATCGATTAAAATGCGATGAAATCCGGGTTTTGCACCTTTGAAAAAATAAGGTAGATATATATATCACCTTTGAAGTTGAAATTGCATAGAATCCAGCCTTTCGAATGATGGTCCGTGCATCTTTTGTAAGATGTTATAAAGAAAATATATGGAAATTTATAGGAAAAAAACGGAAGCTTAAATTCACCTTTGAAACTAGAAGAGAGATCGATCTCGACAAAACTTCCCAAAACAAATAGTTGCCTCTATCGACATGGTTTTGACCTTTCCTACCAAGCAAAATCAGGACCATATTGCCTTTTGGTATAACCTCCTCGGACCGAAATCGCAGGAATGATGAAAAATCTTCCTGAAATTGTGTCGAATATGCTTTGGCAACACTGGGAGGACTTGATTTTGAAATGTAAACACAGCCCCTGTTGATTGAGTTGCCCTTTTCATCATATAAGTCTGAAGGGACCTGTTGAACGATAAAACTTTTTTCAATTATATAAGTGATTAATTTAGCCTAATATACGATTAATTATAACCCTGTTAGAAGAAAGCAAAGGCAAAGCCAGTGAACTTTGTTATGAATATTGAGCAATCCATGCCTTCATCTGTGGTCAATTATCAAATATCATGTGTTATTATTGCTATTGAAGTTAATTATCTAATTCTTGACTTCTGCATTAGGTAGTACGTATTTGAAAGTCTTAATTTAGCTTTGTCCTTGGCGGAGATTGATTTTGACGTTTCTTTCTCGCTTACCTTTTTCTCTTCCTTCCTTCCTTTCCCTTTTTTTTTTTTTTTTGTTATATTAAAACCTTATAAATGTAAAAAACATTAGCATAATGTCTTAGGTTGATATGATTGTTACTAGCTTTTATTAACAACCAATGATGGGAGCAAAGGTGCAACTAATGGTCATGGTGGTGGTTGGTCATCACCAAAAAGGATTATGAAAAATGGAAAAAATTATACAAATATCTTAAAAGAGGAAATTATTTTTCTCATTATTTATTAGCATTTTTTTTGTTTTACTAATTAACACCACGGATAGCAGGTCACTCTGTGTCTTCAATGATTTCTTTTGGTGCTGGAAGGTACTTGTTTCTGTATCTTTGATTGTTACAATGATATCTGATACATGTAAAGTTTTGATTGTAATAAATACTAAGAAGGAAGAGTTCCCAAGAATTAGCACATCATTTGTTAGTTTAAATATTTAACTTTATTATTATTATTATTGTTTTTTTCACCATGAATTGTCAGAATATGTCTGAATATGATTAAAGATAGAATTTGTGCGTAGACAAATAGTCCTATTTGTCCATAGCCATCACGAGAAATATTCCAAAAAGAGGAGGGAAAAAATAAACCAAAAGAAATAAAAAAAAAGGGGAAAAAAGTTGAGATAATGTACCTTTGATAGCCAGTGTAGACTGTAGGAAGAATAGACAAAATGCAAGCATCTGTTAGGGAAAAGCCTACCATAAAATGAACCAGGGGAAGCTGCCATATATAACGTTGGACATGGACTACCATATTTCCTTCTTGCTTCCTTGAATTCTCTATGAAAATCCGGTAATGCCCTGAAGATGGAATTAAAGTCGTTTGTAGGAAGATCATTGAGGTAAACTCTAAATTCTGGTGCTGTGCTAGGGTTTTGCAAAATTTTAGGGCTAATAATCCCTTCCACACCTTCAATTATGTCTTTAATGATGGAAAGTGTGTTGGGTCCTGAAGAACAACCCAAGTCTGCTATACCAAAGCTGGTTGGTTTTAGTGTAAGGTATAGTTCTTGTACTGTCTCCTTTGTTATGTTTTTCACCATATCCGATGCCTTCTTCTGTATAGGTCATGCATAGGGGCAAAATGAAAAGAAATTAAAAAAAAAGAAACATAAATACTAATCAAATGCCATAATTTCAAACTGACACAACAACATTATGACATTGCGAATTAGATGGAGAATCAAATATATGCATGCAGCCTTCTGCTCAATTTTCAGTATGATCGCGTTTTGAAGAGAACGAAAATGAAATAAGAGGAAAAAAAGGATGGAAATAAGATTTTTACCTGAAGTGAAGAATTTTTGGCATAGCTTGTAGTTCCTAGACCTCCCATCATGTGGAAAGTTTTCTCAACATCCATTTTTGGATGATATAATGTTTGGCTGGAGCTTATGTGTTTCTTTCTTTCTTATGCTCTTATAAAGGCCTCACAGTGATCTCGGTGTCTTTAATTACTTTTTAGGTACTCTTTCTTTTAATTTATTTCTTGTCGTGGTAGGCCAAAAAACGCCTTATGTGAGTTTCATGATTATAATCCTTATAATGCCGTGCCATATCTGAAAACATGGGAATTTAACTCTCTAGGAAAGGATCAGTGAGACATTTATTGAGAAATTAATTTCCTACTAATTTAGCTAGGGTAGTTAAACGTTTCTTCCTCTCTAACAAATGTAAAGTCGACAATCCGAATCAAGTACATAAAAAGACCTAGTAGTTACTAATGAGTAAGATTTAAGATTCTTGGATTCTAATACCATGAATATTGCCGTTTATACGAAATGGATCATATTCAATTCTCACCATTGTGGTTCATCCCTCCAAGATGTAGTCCAATTTGATAGGCTGACACAATAATATGGGATGTTGACCAAATATTTCCAGCTTATTAGATTAATTCAGATCGTGTTCGATTTCTAGTATTATACATGAAAAGGAGAAAAACACATTACAGAATAAGGAAATGAATCATTTTTCTCTCCGACTTGACATGATAAAAGGGAGACATTTAAGGGAATAGATTTTGTATATTTCAACATTTTTATGCATGATAAAATTTTAAAATTCCTCTCCTTTTAGCTTGAAAACAAAAAAGGGGGGAGAAGGAATGAGTCAAAACACGAATGATAAAAATCAAAATTTATAGAACTTAGAAGCAATAAGTGTTGTTTTTAATTAGTTATGGATATGGACATAGTCACTCACTTTACAATAATTTTCAAATTTTGCTTTTTAAAGTTTCGCTATCATAAAAAGGAGGAAATTGTTAGGATAATTAAGTAATTATAGAAATATTTTGATGATAACAAGAATCAAAAAGAATATTATGAGCATGGACATGATTTCATCAAGATAACAATGGGAAATAGATTTTAAATTTATATAAACTCAATAAACATAACTAAGATTTGAGATTGTAATGTTTCAGAAGCACATATATGTTGTGGAAGCAAAATAAAGGCTGAAAGTTCATTTTTTGAGAAATGAACTACATTGAAGACCTAGCTCCACGAGTTGGATATAATAGAGAATTATATTTAATTGTTCCACTAATAAGTAAGACAAATATCCAATGGTGCTTTAGAATAATTTCACAAGGTGATAGGTATCAGGTTACTTAAAGTCATAAAAAAGGGAAACAAAAAGGAAAAACATCAAAGAGTAAGATCAACGAGCAAAGCAGCCAAGCAGCCAACATGGAGGACCTAAGTAGGCCCTATGCTGCTGGCCTAGAAGTCTAAAGCTGCCGATGTTGAAGGAAAAGGCCGCCGGGTTATAGCCTGCTTTCATGGCCAAGCCGCTAGTTTTGTTTGATTTTCGTACCAGCTTTTATTTATTCGCTTTCTAGGCTTTGTTTAGGGGTATTTTTGTAATTATGTCCTTTAGGTCTCTTTAGGGTTAGTATATATAGTCCTTTGTTATTTGTTTTCTTTAGATTTTGAATGTTACTATTTGGAGAGCACATCTTGTGTGAGAACCTTTGTGGTCTTTGATTATTGAGATTAAGTTTTCATTCTCCTTATTCGTGTGTTCTTTTCAATTCTTGTGTTATATAGAATTGTGGCGACCATTGTTATTTGAATCTTGTGATTCATTTGACATAGTGAATACTTTGTAGATTATGGATTCTATCGATCTATAATTTAATCACAAATTAGTTTAAGTTTTATTGTTCGTTGATCCTATCGAATGATATTTCTATCCATATCACTAATTTTCTTTGTTCTTTCAAAAACCTAGAAAACCCTAAAATCAAGATTGAATCCTTAAAACCTTCAAGATCACGTCATTTGGTATCAGAGCAAAAGTTTGCAAAGAATTGTTGTTCGACGCAGATTGTTTCTGTTGTGGCTAAATTGGGAATTACTGTTGTTTTGCTATTGTTGGAATTGTAGAGATGTCGTTGGATGGAAGTAACAGTATTAATGAAAATAACCCTAGGGTTAGAAGAAGAAATAATAATAATGGCGAAGGGGATGTCATGACAAGGCAAGAATTCACTCAACTACAAACAAGAGTGAATAGGTTGCAAGAGGATGTCGGGAGGATATTGGAAAGATTGGAAGTGAGAGATAGGAGAAGCCAGAGTGGATCTAGTCATGGGAGACATAGTGAAGAATCTAATAAGAATAGTGAAAGAAGCAAGAGGCAAGGAGATAGAGATAATAGGCATAAGGGAATTGAGAGTATTAAATTAAAAATTCCACCTTTTTGTCATGTCCCATAGGGGTATCCTAAATGTAACAGTCTGCCATATGCCATATAAGACTCTTGAATTACTATCCAAGTCTTTCAGGAGCCTCGTATAGATATAAGGTGTCCCTTTACGACAATAGAATACTCTATTCAATGGAGTTAAGTAGTTTAACCTAGCATTCGGTAGCATTAGATAATAATCAAAATGCATATGCAATAAGTTGCAAAATCTAAGGGGCATTCCCCCGCAAAAGAATATTTAAAGGTCTATTACAATTATCCAGAGTTTTTTGGTTTCCTGTGGAAGTCTAAACAATTTGAATACAACTTCTATAGGAAACGCCTAGCTCTTGTACCTGAGCTGTAGCCTGTCTCGGTCTAAGCCAAATAAACTCGTGTTGCAACAAATAAAAACTATAGAGGCGTAAGCTATACTAGCTTAGTGAGTGAAAACTTCCATGATCACAATTATAACATATCAATCAGACAAATGATATGCATCAAACACGTGAATTCATCAAACATATGACCAGCTGGAAATCATATGTGGATCGACTTGCGCCCTTCATCTCGGGTTAGCAGATTAACGAATCCTGCGGTACGACGCCGTTTAGACTCACGATCAACCAACTAATAATTCGTTTTATGGATCACGATTAACCAACTCAATAATTCGTTTTATGGATCACGATTAACCAATATTTATACCGTTTAGGCTCACGGAAAACCAACCAATGCTAATGCTCCATCCCCATCGTGTTATGAATGAATTCAATTTCATCTTCAATTCTGAATAATCAATTATACCAATTCTTTTAGATGACCACTCAATATTTACAGACAGTCAATCCTAGCTCATCTATACAAGCAATGATTAATCACTCGACTTCGATATTCTTTCAATTCAACTTCACATAATAACAACAGACATATATAATTCCCATTCAACCCCATCATGCATATTCATTTTATCTTTGCTAAGTAACTAGTGCAATTATCATTACAATCACAAACAATAATTGAAATCGGAAGTGATACTCACTCAGCCATGGTTCGTCGATCTTTTAGTAATAGTAATCAGGTGGCAAGGATTCGTCGGTTTCGGGAGTACCTAATAAGGAAGAAATACCCTAATAAGTATTTCATCACTTAACTAATCCAAACTATAAATCAAAACTAATCAAAATCATAATTCTCGCTATTTACGAAAGTCTCGACTTAAAACGGCCATAACTTGGTTATTTTAACTCAGAATTTCACAAATTATATATTGATTTCTATCTACTTCGAAAGATCTATGTAATTATAATATTATTTTCAAGTTTTGAAAATATTTATGTCATGAAAAGGAGGGATCAGATCTGATCAGTAACGGTTTCCATTTCTGAAATATAGTTTTGTAGTTGTTTGAAATGTTCCTATTTGATAATTCAAGTATAAATGAAATATGAATGATTTCCTAACATGAATGACATGTGATGAGTTTAATGTATGCATGATCTTGATGATTTTTTATATAGGAAAATTTTATAACTTTTATTTTGCAAGACCATAATAACAACTACTTTTGAAAAATCTAGATTTCTAACTTTGACAACACACTAGTGTTTTGGAATTCATTCTTAGGAATTTCTAGTTATTTTAGTTAAAATTGAGTCTTCATAACATATATTACATAAGACCTTCATTTCTACGTAAAAATTTACATTTTACACTTTGCAATTATGTTTTCAAATAGGATTTACTAAAAAATCCGAATTTTTAGAAATTCAATTTTTGAATGATTCCTTTTGGAAAAACTTGTGTAATGCATTAAAATTTAAGACTTTACTATACTTACTACCTAAGGACTTCATTTGATACATAAAACTATTATTTTGAGCTTGGATAATAAGAGTTTTCATAGGCATCATCAAAAGTTACGAATTTTACAAATTGACTACTAACTCAAAATTTTTCCACCTTGATTCTACTTCTTATTTTACACATTAATCTCATCAAAACTCATTTCAACTTATAAAAATCACTACTTAATGATACCTATCACCTATACCCTTCATTTTTCATATAAAACATGAGATTTAAAGTTGATACAAGGGTTTTCAAAATATGGCTTTGAAGTCATACGAATTTTCTTTTAAACATTTCTAACAAAAACTTTTCCTTTTCAAGTTCTTTGTCTTATCTATGTAAAGGTCCATTAACTACCACATTTATATACACAAGACCAAATCTTTATAAGCATTAATGCATGAAAACACAAAATATCTATGTGATCATGAATGTCAAGTATAATGTGAGTATCTAAATGCTAGATCTACTACTTATAATGCATGAAAAGGAGCTTAAAAGCATGAACATATATTTTTATGCAACATCTCTACATTTATATGCATGAACATGATAATATATCAACAAAAACTCATCAAACACAAGATCTACTCTTGTGATGGCTTGATATTCATGTATTAGCATTTTCTTATCCCTAGCAAATGCTCATGGGGATTTAAGGTGAAAATACACATGAATAACCTTGCCATTACAAAATTAAATAGTAGAGAGGCTTAAGAATCATCACCTAAGGTTGGATTAAGTGAAGAAATGAAGAAGAAATGAAGCTTGTATGTGTGTGTGGTGGGGTAGTGGAGCTCACAGCAAAGAAGAAGAAAATGGAGAGGATTTATGATGTTTTTGAACAAATGAAATAAAGTGAAAGAGAGAGAAAGTTAAGGATTATTTATATTAAGTGAAATTAGGGTTTGTTTGAAGTAATAAAAGAAGAAAAATAAATTAAATAGAGGGAAAAGAGGGGGGGATTTGCGTCGGCCATAGAAGAAGAAAGAGAGAGGGAGAGTTGAATTTGTTTGAAATTGGAATTTATGTAATAAAATATATTAAATGTGATAATTTGTTTAAGAGACAAAAATTTCTTGGAAAAGAAAATATAATGAGTGTTTGTAAGGATGTAAGACTAGGGTATGGGTTGTGTATGTAGTAGGTTGTACTTGTGAATAGTAATGAATAGTAGACAAGACATTTACTTTACCAATAGTAAAGAAAATATGAAAAAAGGCTATAACTGTAATTTTTATAACCCAAAAAATTATAAAACTTGTATTTTTGAAATCTTTATAAAATTTCGATTCTAAAGAGTATTTCGGAATATTTTTCTAAGTTTCTAGTTCCGAGGTTTGCTTTTCCGTAATGGAGTTCGGGAAGGCCTAGAATAGAAAAATTTTCAAAATCAAAACTTTCTATGGTTTGAAATATACTTTAAAACAATATTCCCCATTAAATTATTTTATAAAAGTTCTTTTGATATGAAACCGAAGGAAAGTCGGATCTAGAGTTTATGGGTTTCTCTCACTAAGCTTGAACTAATCCGGTTTAGGGTTTTGTTTTATGGTTTCCGAAGTTTACTTAACTACTAGGAAAACTGAGGTTTACAACCTTCCCACATTAAACAAAGTTTTGTCCTCAAAATTAAACTGACGTACCTTGTCCATTAAATAGCTCGGGGTACTTACTCTGGATTTCCTCTTCAGTTTCCCAAGTTGCTTCTTCGGAGGCATGATTTCTCCACAACACTTTAACATAATGAATTTCCTTATTCCGTAACTTTTGGGTTTTCTTGTCCAAAATATTTATGCGATGTTCTTCATATGTCAAATTCTCCTTCAGCTGAATGGATTTCAATTCCAAAATCCTTTCCGGATCGGGTACATACTTTTTAATACGACACATGGAACACTTTGTGAATTCCTGAAAAGTTTGGTGGTAAGGCTAGCCGGTACGCTAGATCTCCGATTCTTTCCAAAATTTCGAAGGGTCTAATATTGTAAACCCCGGTTTTCTTAGTAACCGAGTAAGCTCCATAAATCATAAACCAAAACCCTAAATAGGATTAATACTAGCAACCTAGAAACCCTAGGTCTAGCTTTTCTTCGATTTCTATATAAAAGAACCTCTATAGAATAATTTGATGTGGATTATTGTTTTATAGTATATTTCAAACCATACAAAGTTTTGATTTAGAAGAATTTTTTATTCCGAGCTTTCTCGAGCTCCATTACGGAAAAGCGAGCCCCGGAACTAGAAACTCAAAAAAATATTCTGGAACACTCTTTAGAACCAAAATTTTATAAGGATTTCAAAAATATATATATTATAATTTTCGGGTTATAAAAATTACAGTTATAGCATTTTTCCCCTATTTTCGTTACTACCGGTAAAGTAGATGTCTTATCTACTATTTATTACTATTCACAAGTACAACCTATAACACATATACCCATACCCTAATCTTATAACCTTACAACTACTCATTAAATTTTCTTTTCCAAGAAATTTTTGTTTCTTACTAAATTATTACATTTAATACATTTTAATATATAAATTACAATTTCAAATAAAATCAAATATCTCTCTCTCTCTCTCACTTCTAGTGGCTGGCGCATCCCCCTCAATTTTCCCACCAATTTGTTTTATTTTATCTCCTTTTTTTAAAGAAAACAAACCCTAATTTCATCTAATATAAATAGCCTTTTATTTTCTCTCTCCTTTATTTTATTTCATTTGTTTCAAAGCTCTCAAACTCTCTCTTCTTCCTCCCTCTTTGCCGTGACACTCCACTCCCCACACACACAAGCTTCATTTTTCTTCTCCATTTCTCATCTATTTCAAGCTTTAGGTGATGATTCCTAAGCCTTACTACCATTTAATCTTGTAATGGCAAGATTATTCATGAGTGTTTTCACTCAAAGTCCCCATGAGCACTTACTAGGACAAGAAAATGTTACTACATGAATATCAAGCCATCACAAGAGTAGATCTTGTGTTTGATTAAGTTTTGTTGGGAGATCTTCGTGTTCATGCATGTAGAAGTGGAGTAAGGTAGAGATCTAGCATAAAAATTTCATGCTCATGCTTTTGAACTTCATTTCATACATCATAAGCAGTAGATCTAGCTTTTAGATGCTTATACCATGCTTGACATTTACGATCTTATGGATGATTTATGTTTTCATGCATTAATACTCATGGAGGCTTTGTTTTTGGTATATAGATGTGGTAGTTGATAGATCCTTAAGTAAATAAAGCAAGGACTTGAAAAGGGAAAGTTTTTGTTTGAAATGTTCAAAGACAAATTCGTATGATTTCAAGACTCAATTTAAAAAACCCTGTTATCAATTTTAAAACTCATGTTTTATGTGAAAAATGAAGGGTATAGGTAATAGGTATCATTAAGTAGTGATTTTTATAAGTTGAAATAAGTTTTGATGAGATTAATGCATAAAACAAGAAGTGGAATCTAGATGGAAAAATTTTGAGTTAGTACTCAACATATGAAATTCGTAATTTTGAATGTAGGTCATAAGAACACCTATCCTCTAAGCTCAAAATAGGAGTTTTATGTATTAAATGGAGTCCTTAAGTAATAGGTATCTTAAAGTCTTAAGTTTTAATGCATTAAACAAGTTTTTCCCAAAAGAATTATTCAAAAATTTAATTTCAAGAAATTCGGATTTTTGGATGAACCCTATTTGAAAACATATTTACAAAGTGTAAAGTGCAAGTTTTTTTGTAGAAATGAAGGCTTGGGTAATAATTATAATGAAGACTCAATTCAGACAGGATAAATTGATTTTCTTAAGGAAATAACTCCAAAACAAATGAGATGGTCAAAGTTAGGAAACTAGTTTTCGTGAAAATGTATAGTCATGGAATTTCACTGTAAGCCCTGGAAAATTTCAGTAAATAATTTCAAGATGAACTTCGAAAATAAACCCTAAAAATCACTCCAAATTAAAACCGAATTTCGATAAGTCCTAAACCATGAATGAATCCAAAAATTTCTTAATCATGAGAAAATGAAAATCCTCAAAAATAAAATAAGAACTCAATAGTCTTCAAATTCAAAACCACTACGTACGAAAAATTCCATATTTAACTCCGACTTATAAAAACGGGTAATATAAAGCCTAAAAACAAATTATTAAAAAGTAAATAACGATTAACTTTCGAAAATGAAACCCAATTCAAAAATTCCGAAAACGTTAAAAGATAATAAATACTTACAAAAATAAAATTTAAAATAAACTTCTCAAATTAAATATGTTGTATGAACATAAATATCAGTTTCCAAATTGGCAAAGGTCTAAATCGGAAAATCACCTGGAAACCCTAACCGGAATACAATAGTGTAAGTCCGGCAATCTAGTGCCCCTAACCCTAGAGGCCGAGATGTAGTTTAAATATAGAGAATAGCTCATAGTAATATAAGTTTGTTTAAGAATATCAGATTAGTAAATTTTTTACCTATTTCGAACCCGTTCGGATACAGACTTCGAAAAGCGTGTCCCGGGGCTCGAGATATAAAAAACATACCAATAGTACCGTTAGACTCGTAATTTCATAAGATTTCTAAATATATCAGTTATGAAATTTTTCGGGTTATAAAAGTTATAACCTTTTTTATCGTATTTCTATTATTACTGGTAATTGAATAGTCTTTTGCACTATTCATTTTTATTTCATTACAAAATTTTATTATTCTTATAAAGCCTTATATTTTTAGATAAATATTTTATATGTTATAGAAAGTTTAGTTTTTTAAAATTTAGTTCGTTTCGGGTCTTATGGGATCAGATTCTGTTTAAGATCCGATACTAAAAATAAAATAAATTAATTTAATTATTTAAAAATATTTATATTTTCATAAAATAATTTTTTTAGAATTTTTTGAGTTATAAAAATATTATTATAGCCCATATTCGCGTATTTTGATCATACCGGTAACATATTTGTTAAATTACTAAAATAATTCAAATAATTATTTAATTTCAAATATGAAAAATCTGCTACAAATATTTGGAATAAATTTTCTAATTTTTTTATTTTAATTTATTTTATTAATAAAGTACTTTTACAAGCCATACCTTCAAGTACACCTTATATATATCACTTCCTTTTCACTTCAATCTTTCTACACATTATCCCACAATTCATGGCAGATTTTTGACTCATTCATGGCTGCCATTGTCCTTTAATTTACTCCTATTTTGACTAAAATTAATTATATTTCAATCCTTCTTCAAAAAGTTACATTACACATTAATTATACAATTCAAATTTGCGTCAAATTTCAACAAAATTCACTCTCTCTCCTCCTACACATTCACGTGCAGCATGTACACTTCTTGGCTGCCTTGTTTTATTTTTTTTCTCATTTAATACACTCATTCTCTCTCTCTCTTTCATGTACTCATTTTCCTTTTTCATTCTTTAACCTTTTCTCTCTCATTTTCCTCTCTTTCTTTCTTCTTCTTGTTCTTATTTCTTCAACAAAACAAGCTGTCCCCAATTCATTCTTGAGCCTCCACCCATATTTCTTAAAGATTTTTAAGCAAATCTTCATCTCAAGGCCTCCATAGGTGATATAGGTAAAGTGTAATGAAGGTTTTATGCATCAAAAGACTTTCCATAAGCTTAAAAGCTTAGGATGATGATGCCAAAAATGAAACTCTCCTTTTCTCTACTTTTATTATCTTGTATTTCAATTATTTTCTTGTTTAAAGTTGATATATAAATATTGTAGATCTAACTTTTTATAGCTTTGATTTTTGTTTATGCCATAGATCTTGTTATCTAAGTTGTTATTTTTGTTATTTCTTATGATTTATGCATAGATCTAGCATCCACATGTCTATCTTAGTGATTCATGCATGTAAAACTAGTTTAGAAAACTAGATCTAGAGTTTTGAGTTCATAAATGCATTAGATCTTTGTTTATGTTCATGAACAACATGCTATAGCATGATGGTAGGGAAATTATAGGAAACTCAAGATCTATTTTATTTTCAAAAAAACAACTTTTGAAAATTCGGATGAAAATGGAACCATATTTAGAAAAGTGGTTTTTCAACTTCAAAATGTATATTTTTCATTTAAAATGAAGGGCTTAGAGTATAGACAATATAAATGAATGATTTTGATAAGTAAAGTTTAGATCTATGTTCATATTATGTGTAGATCTTAGATTTGAACTTGAACAAAAGTAGTGAAATTCGTATTTTGGCAAGACTCATATTTAAAAACCACTTTCCAAGTGTCAAAATGTAATTTTTACTTAAGAAAATGAAGGCCTAATATATGAATATCATCAAGACTTCTTTTTATAAGAATCTAATGTGATTTTCAAAAGTTATTTTCAAAACAAAAATGTCATTTTCGGATTTTGGCCAAAGCATATTTTAAAAACATGTTTTCCAACTTAAAAATGAAGTTTTTGTTTAAGAAATGAAAGGTTCTTAAGATAGGATATGTAAGGAATGGATTTTCATAAGCTTAGATAGATTTTATCAAAAGATATGACCAAAAATAAATTTTGTAAATTCGGATCCCAACCAAGACCAATTTTTAAAACCCATTTATCAACTCCAAAACTCATGTTTTATTTGAAAAATGAAGTATATAGGTAATAGGTATCATTAAGTAGTGATTTTTATAAGTTGAAATGAGTTTTGATGAGATTAATGTATAAAACAAGAAATAGAATCAAGATGAGAAATTTTGAGTTAGTAGTCAATTTGTGAAATTCGTAATTTTGAATGAAGGCCATAAGAACACCTATTATCCAAGCTCAAAATGAAAGTTTTATGTAATGAATGGAGTCCTTAAGTAATAGGTACCATAAAGTCTTAAATTTTAATGCATTAAATAAGTTTTTCCCAAAAAAATCATTCAAAAAGTGGATTTTCTAAAAATTCAGATTTTTGAGTAAATTATTGGAAAACATATTTGCAAAGTGTAAAATGCAAATTTTTGTGTAAGAATGAAGTCCTTAATGGTTATGTATGATTGAGCCCTAATTTTCTAAATATCAAATGACTTTTACTTAAAGGAATCACTCAAAAACTAATTTTTGTAAAATTCGGATTTTGGAATCAACCCCACTTGAAAACATATTTACCAAGTGTAAAATGGAAATTTTTTATAAAGAAATGAAGGTCATAAGTAATATATATAATGAAGACTCAATTTTGACAAAAATAATTAATTTTCTTAAGTAACAAATCCAAAACAAATGAAAATGATAAAAGTTAGAAAACTAGATTTTTCATAAGTAATTATTATTATAGTCTTGCAAAATAAAAAGTTATAAAATTTCCTTTTAGCAAAAATCATCAAGATCATGCATACATTAAGCTCATCTCATGTCACTCGTGTTAGGAAATCACTCATATTGCATGTATAGCTAATTTATATAGTAGGAACATTACAAACATTTACAAAACTACCTTTCGGAAGTTGAAATTGCTGCCCTAATCTGATCCGAACTTTTCGAAGCTTTAATGTTTTCAAAACTTGAAAATAATATTAGAATTAGATAGATCTTTCGAAGTAGATAGAAATCGATATATAACTTGCGAGATTCCGAGTTAAAATGACAAAGTTATGGCCGTTTTAAGTTGAAATTCCCGCTTAAGATGAGAATTACGAATTTGATAGTTAATATAATATCGTTTAGATTAGTTTGAGTTGAAATACTTATTAGATTATTTCCTTCTTTCTGAGATCCCGAGATCGACGATTCCCTGCCACCGAATTATTATTACTAGAAGACGGTGATCCCATGGAGAGTGAGTTTTCTCCTTGTTTTGTTACCTTAATTGTGCTTGTAGTTAGTTGCATTAGATTATAGGAATAAGATAAAAATTGATACGAATGGGGATGGGATATATGATGAGGTTGTGATGAATGTATGCCAAAGAATACTAAAGCATATCGAAACCACGATTTGATTGGATAACTGCACCGTTTATATTATTTCTGTTATGTGTATGATATTGGCTGGTCACTTTAAAGAATGTATAAATATTTTGACCTAAGTAAAAAGTAAATTGATCATGCATCGCATCGGACATATTGCATTTGGTAGCATGCTACTCCTACGCATGTTGATCAGTATGGTCCGAGGACTCGTTTGAATAATGAGACCCGGGATCAGAGCTCATTCATAGGAAACTGAGGCGCATCGGGGATGCATTCCATATGTGAGCCTAGTCGAGGCGAGTGCTATGAGCCGAGGGCTTGGGGACTAGCAGCAGTCGTGTAGACTTCAATACATCCCTAACCCAAGATACGGAGGGCGTAAATCCGTTCTGTGTGTGGGTTCCGGATACCCATACATAATTGCTTGCTCACGTGTTTGTTCATGCATAGCATATGATTGATTAATGCTTGCTTGTTCTGGTACGAAACTAAGGGAATTCTCACTAGGCTAGTGTAGCTTATATCCCAATAGTTGTTTAAATGAACAGGTTATCTCAAGAATGCAAAGTGGGGACCGAGATGGTTGAAGCCGAGAATGGCTTCGGGATTCCGGCAAGAAATGAGAATGTTGAAGTTATCAGCTAGTTTTATGATTTGTCTTGTAATAGTTTATGTAGGGAAGTTTGTGGATGAATGTAATTGAAGTTGAATGATTTGTATTCTGAAGTATAGTAAATTTGTATTTCCTTTACATTGTTACTCAATTGTATCAACATAAAAGGTATCATTCCGATGTGTCTCCTTTATGTGTTAGACGCCTTGTACATAGTATGGAAGCCTTCGCGTGACTGAGGTGGTCATTCTTAGGCTTTAATATTGTGTACGGCGGACTGCCACGTTTAGGGTACCCTTCAGGGCGTGACATTCACAATAAGAAGTTTCTTCAGTTTTTTCTTTTTGGTAAATAATGTCAAAGCATGCATGCATCAAGTTCATATCGTATCATTCATGATAAGAAATCATCAATATTGCATGGGTAGTTGAACTATATGCTAGAAACGTCACGAACATCCACAAAACTATTTTTCGGAATTGGAATCTTCGACCGATCAGAACTGATCAGCTTATTCCATGACCTAAACCTTTTTGAAACTTAAAAATAATATTAGGAATAGATAGATCTTTCGAAGTAGATAGGAATCAGTATATTATATGCTCAATTCCGAGTTAAAATGAGTTAGATATGGTCATTTAAAGTTAGGACCTTATTTCATGTGAGAATTGACGAATTTAGTAGTTAGAATTGTTAAGTTATTAGAACTTTATAAGAAATACTCATTTTGGGTATTCCTTGTACTTAGGTGAATTGGAGGACGGATTTCCACTCCCCGAGGACTACTATGACTAGTGGATTTCTCTCTATGGCCAAGTGAGTTCATTTCTTAAATAGTTATGCTCATGTATGTGCTTGTAATCGTAGTGGCATTAGAATTAGGAAAAGATAAAACTATGATGAGATGTGATTTAATCTTGGTTGAATGAATAATAAGTATATCTAGATGAGACTTGTTGTAAATACCATTGTGTGAGCTAGTATAGACTTGGATTGTTTGAAATTCTTGATGATCGCATTTAATCTACATAATTAACAGGCCACGTTTATGAATAAATTATACATGCATATCATGTAGTGAGTCACATTGCATTAGCTAATATACCTTTGGTGGGACAAAAGTATATTAGCGGAAGGCGAGGGGGCTTATGTTAACATTAAGGATGTAAGATCGCTTAAGTTAATGGATGTGGAGTAGGCATATAAAACTACAATAATAAAACAACAGAGGTTGTATAACTAAGAGAAAGAGATCGGGATGATGGTTGCATGACTTATGGACCACCCCAGTCAAAATTGGAATTTATTGTTGCATGTCTTATGAACCATCCTAACCCCGAATAGAGGGCGTAAATCCATTCAACATAAGATTTTCGGACGGTCTTATGTATTGTATGCTCATGTGCTTGTGCATTCATATGGTTGCTAATAACTTGTCTGTTATATACTGTTGTTAAGTATTGAATATTTGGAAATGAATCTCACTAAGCCTGTTAGCTTACACCTCGATAGTTTTGCTGTGGTGTTCCTATTTTTGGTTGTTCCGAGAGAACACTTTTCACAGGGTTATCTTTTGGATGAAGGAGCTTTTGAAGAAGTCGGGACCTAGCTAGAGGCATGGACTTCTAGGAAAATCTCTTTAACATAGACCCTAACATTGTAATATGGTTTTACACTGGATAGACTTTTGTTATTATTTTGGCGGGAGTATGCCCCTTTGACTTTTGTAAAGACTTAACTTATTTACCTTGTTGTGATTTCTGAAACTGTAGTAAACCACACTTCTCAGTATTCTAAAGATTTTAATTTCAAATACGACTGGATTACTTAATCGGTCAGCAAAATCACCGGGTACAAAGCAGTATATTCTGGAAAGTCCAAGTCGTATCCATAGGGAGCTAATAGCTAATTACTAGAATTAAACTTTTACCTTAATCTAAGCAATTGATTTTTCAGATGTGTAATTAATGTATGTTGATCTAAATTAAAAACTAGTTTCAAATGATTTATCAGGAACTAAAACCATATGTTCCAGCAACTATAACGAGGGATTTAGGTTTTAGGAGATGATGATATATGAAGATGTATTTATATCTCATGTGAAATGACTCATGCTCTAAATTGATATAACATTGATTACTTGGGATTTGATCAAATTCATTTAAGAATTGCTCACCTCTCGATGTAACAAAATCTTTCATAGCATAAACTATCCTATTAAGATAATTTATCTATGATTTCAGGTTAATAGCATTTTGCTCTCACCAAAAATACTATTCTAGTTAAGAATACAAAACAAGCACCGTTAAGTGACCAAATTTGTAACCCTAACCGCATAAAGATTAATGAATTCTTAAGTCTTATCACAGATTTACATATTTCTATGACAAATCATAATCAAAAACCTAAGTTTTGCTTGTGCGGATCATTGAATCCTTCTCAGGTATCTTTAATCCTTTCTATCTAATCTATGTTGATCAGGCATAAACTAAATAAATTACAAACAAATATAATCAAATTCCCAATTAATCAACACCAATATCAGTTCAATTCATGCATCAAATCATTGAATCCATTCATACATATTCATAATTGACAATGAAAACATACATCTCAATAGACAATCAAGCATAAACATAAAAGAATAGAGATTGAAAACACCTTAAAAATGGTTCCTTTTCAAAAACGGGAATTTCCAAATCCAAAATCCCACAATTGTAGGCAATGCTTGATTGTAGTTAAACCCTAATCCACTCTAAGTTGCTAGAACATTAAGGTCTTAGTGCCCTAAAAGAGAAACAAACAAGAACATTTTGTTTTCTAATCTTTCTGAATATTTTCGTGTCTCTGTTCTCCTTTTTCTTTCTCAAAAACACTGTTAAATAGAGCAAAATTACGTAAAGAATACAAACTGACATAGATGTACGCCGGCAGTTACAAAATGTATGCCGCTTGCATAAATGTGGATCTGGCCAGCGTTCGTTGTATGAAAAGTGCCTCTTCAACTTACACTTGATGAACACTGGCTGTGTTGCTTCAAATTTGGCCTGCGTAGATCATCAATCAAAATTTCCTAGAGGGTAATACGCAGGAAAGTATGCTAGCTGCGTTGAATCCCAAAAGACCGGCGTTCCTTGCTTCCTCAAACCCTACATTGGCTGCGTTCGAGCCTGCGTTAAGGATTTGTAATCTGTGGACAAAATACACAGGCTCAACGCCGGCTGCATTGATGTAGAATTTGCCGGTGTAACTCCTTATTCCAAATGCTTGCTCCAAATTTCTTCTACCTTGGCTGCGTAGAAGACTATGTTAAGAAATTGGCTTCTGTGGTCGTTCTACATAGCCTCTACGCCGGCGGCGTTGGATGCTTTTGAGCCGGCGTACATGTTGATCTTCAACCAAATGTTTTGGAATTTGCTCATTACTTCTTTGTTGACCTGATTTCACAAAATTTACACTTATAAATACAAATTCCACTTGATTTCTATCAAATCTATTTCAATTTTATCCACAAAATGTATGTAAAATATGAGTTCATCAAATTCCCCCACACTTGAATTGTTGCTTGTCCTCAAGCAAATTTGATAAGAATCCGTCATAGATTGTACCAATTTCACTAATTTTATTCAAGCATCTTGGGACTTGCAATTATAATGACCTACTGCTCAAATCAACTTGTGAGCTTGTGATTGGATTACTAAAATCAAGATTCAAAAGTTAATCTGGAAAAATCAAACTTTAATCTTCATTTTTAACAATAAAATTATCTAATCCAAAAGTAAGCACAATTCCACTAAGGAAAAATACCCATTTAAACTTCAATGGATTTTTAGCATATATATAATCAAAGTAACAAAGAATGAAAGCATATAGTATCTATTCAATCCCTAGATTATCTCCCCTTTTATTACAAGTCTTATTTTTATTGAATTTTTGCATTCTTTTTGCCTTTCTTTTCATACAAGCACTTTTTTTTTTATTTGGGAGGTTTTTGTCTCCATCTTTTATTTTTGAACTTTTGCCCATTCCTTCCCTTATCGTTATAGTGAGTTCATTGAGTCGGCACATCCCGGGCTCATCACCCAAGTGACCAGGTTTTAAGATACCCCTAAGAACTCTTCCTCACTCTAACATTCAAGTTTGGATACTCATAACTCATTTTGAGTTAGCGGAGTAGTGGCTATGCTTGTTTCTTTTGCAATTCAATACTAAGACTTTTTTATAGGGAATCACTAAGAAATGAATTTCTTTTACTTCTTTCACTAGTTGTTAAATGACTTCTCAAAGAAAATCCAGTGATTATATAATAGCTAATATTCCTAGAAGTAAACCTAGTTATTTTTCTCAAAAGGACTTGACTTACTCTCAAACTTCAAATTTTAGAGCTAAAAACAAAGTAAGTTTGCTTCTTAGAGATTCAACTTCTCAATATTGACAAAGTAATCCATTCACAAAAGTTAATGAGTAAGACCTTTAGCAAGTTATTTCCATTTCAATTTAGATGCTATCCACCATATTTTGAAACAAATCTCAAGATTCTTATTTTCTTTCAAAAAAAATTTTTACCTTAAATGTACTAGATCAAGAACAATTAGTGTGGGTACAAGCATCATGAATCATGAATACAACTCATATTTCACCGCCATCACCATATTTAGTTTCAATACTATCCTTCCCCCACACTTAAGATATACAGTGACCTCACTGTGCAAATAAAACAAACAGAGAAAGGAAAGTGAAACTAATGACTTCCCTGAAAAAGCGTGCATGATACCAAAACGATAGAGTGTAGCTGCAAGATGCTGCCCTATAATACTACAAAACAAATCAAAAAGATAAAGGAAAATAAGAAGTTAAGTTCTAATTATCTACAGATCATAGCAAATATAAACAAAACAAATCAAAATCCATAAGAGCTAGCAGGGACTCTAGCTCTCTGCCTCCGTGCTGGAGTGCTATTCATCTGTGGATGTCTCATAATGCAATTGCGACCCTTTCTCAGATTGATACAACAAAACATATCCTTGATCGCCTGAAACATCTGCTTTCTAAACCCCTTGTTCTTCCTTTTTTCTTGCTTCAGGATAGTCAAAATCTGATCATGCCTTGCTCCAATCTATCTAGGGTAGTAACCACCCTATCCCAATCCGATCCAGAAGGAGCTGAAGAAGAAACTGGAGGAGGCGGAGCTGATGATGAAGGTGGTAGCTCAATAGGAATATCTCCAGGGAAGATATCCTGATAATCCTGCTCCTCAACCACAGTGGTGGCACACCTCTCAACTTTAACCAAACCAAATCCCCTGAAAGGAGCAGATGTAATTCTTTTTCTTGGGATCTCCACATCCCCTTCAGGTTCTCGGAAAATTTGCATTCCCTTCAGCAACTTGTTATATATCCTCCACAACACAAGAACTTAGTTCTTGTGTCATCAGCTTGTCTAAAGATGAAATTCGCCACTTCCACTCCAAGATCAATCCGGTGATTGCCAATGATGCTGAAGAGGTAAAACATGTCAAACGAAGTCACTTTACTGTGACTTGTCTTCTTACAGCTCACCGTGTGGGCAATGATGTGGTGGATGATCTTGTATTCCACTTTAGAAAAAATGGATGCCACCGACTTGGAAGCCACAAAAGGTTCTGTCAAAGGAGCTATCAATTGTAACCAATATGCCTCCTGAGTCATTTCATCTGCTCCTTTAGGCCAAGAATTTGTTAGCTCCAAATTATCTGCCTCGCTTTCATACAAACCCAACACTCGTCCCATAGACTTTAATCTGATCTCATGCACCTCTCCATAAGCTTGGAATATAAACTTTGACCTTTCCCCTTCTGATTCCACCTTCAAAGTGGAAAGAACTTCAAGTGTGAGATTCTTATATGCGGGTTCTCTCCATTCAAACAGCCTCAACCAAGCCGGATCCCGAATCAACTCAACAACCTGGTTTCTAATCCCAAACTCATCCAACAACTCCCAATCCATGTATTGAGAATTGATGAAATCCATCTTCATTAATCGCCTCTTGTTGTCTTTGGCGTATTGCTGGCTGGATAAAACATTTCGTTGTGCACTTGATGAAGATCAGTGGTTCGTGGTCTTTTTTGTTGGGGGCCATATCTGCAAATGAGCACAATAGGGAAGCTTAGACCAATATGACAGCACCAATAAGTATGAAACCAAAACCATGAAGCCTGTGCTAGTGTCTGTGAAACAATCAAAACTAATCCCTAAACATTTGCCTAGATCATGTTATATCTTACAAATCAGACCCCAAGCTCAACAAATCACATTAGCATATCAACAGATCAACAACTCAACCAACACTTGCAAGTGGAATAGTTCAAGGCAGGCTGTGTGGAAAGAAACGTTGGTCACAAATTGATGCACAATTCACTGTTTAGCAAAGCAACAAAGCGCAAAACAATTCCACACTACCTACTAAAGTAACCAAAGCATCCAAAAGATGAGACAAAGTAGAAACAAATATGGGCACACACGAATACATTATCTAAATCAAGTACTGAATTGCAATCGATCATCATGAACACTTAAATCAATTAAATTTTGCATTTACACCAAAAAGCCCCAAATTCGTTTTGCAAAATCATAAACGCATCAAAATAAACCCTAGCTCATGATGATCAACAAAGCATGTACTGTGAATCCAATGAAATTCAGTTCAAAACAGCCATCAAAATGTCTCAAATAAACTCCAAAATAAGCCAACACAATTCCAAACCAAACCTTTCATTACTCCACACGGCTCATCACACTCCAACTCGTATACACACAAACTCCTCCACCCAAATCTGAGCCATACAACATACATGGATATCTTGGATAGATTAACAAGAAAAAATGGATAAAGATCTTACTTGATAGTTGCAAAATAATCCAAGCAAGGAGGAATGCAATACACACCGAAAGGAGTTAAGTTGGGGAAAACAAATAAGAATAGAAGTAAATACAAAAGTGGACAGAGCATGCAGGCAGAACCTGTTAAATTTGGAGTTGCAGGTCCTACGCGGCAAAATTGTCGACTACGCCGGCGGCATTGAAGGCAGTGTTGTCAATTCAACTTTCAATTTTTGAGACAAAATGGCAGGCAGTGTATGTATTTTACGCAACCAGCGTACAGGTCTACGCTGGCACTACACAGGCCATGTATCTATGTTTCGAAAATTTAAATTTTATTATTTATTTATTTTATTTTGTTTTATTTTATTTATTTATTTTTTTTAAACACCTAAGAGAATAATCCATTATCCTGTGTAATTCGTAACTAAGTAATTTAAGATCACTTACCTCACCTTTTTCTCAAATGGATTTATCTAAAGCTCCAAGAATGATTCGCCATGATATGAAAACTAAAAAAATAAAAATAAAAAATAAACACTAAGTTAGACATGGGTTGCCTCCCAAGTAGCGCTTAGTTTAACGTCGCTTAGCCCGACAGTGCTTGATCAAACTCATTTTGGATCCTGAAGATCCACGTCTTTCTTACTTGCCTCCACAAACTTTCTTTCCCAAAAATGCTTCAATTGGTGACCATTGACTTGAAATGACTTTTCCCCATCTCTTTTGATCTCAACCACTCCCTAAGGATACACTTTGATGATGTCAAATGGTCCAGACCAGCTAGACCGTAATTTACCCGGGAATAACCTTAATCGAGAGTTATAAAGTAGAACTTTTTTGTCCTTCCTTAAACTTACGATATAGGATTTGCTTGTCATGCCACTTCTTAGTTTTCTCCTTATAGATATGAGCATTCTCAAAAGCATCATTTCGAAACTCATCCAACTCATTCAATTGGAGTAACCTATGTTCACCAGCAGCTTGTCTGTCAAAGTTCAAAAACTTTATTGCCCAATAAGCTTTATGTTCCAACTCTACAGGGAGATGACAAGCCTTTCCATACAGCATGCGATATGGGGACATCCCAATAGGATTCTTATAAGCAGTGCGGTAAGCCCAAAGTGCATCATCAAGCTTTAGCGACCAATCCTTCCTTGATGAATTAACTGTCTTTTCAAGGATTCGCTTAAGCTCTCTATTAGATAGCTCCACCTGACCACTTGTTTGAGGATGATAAGGTGTAGCAACCTTATGTCTCACACCATACTTTGCAAGTAAATATCAAATTGTTTATTGCAAAAATGAGTTCCTCCATCACTATAATTGCTCGTGGTGTCCCAAATCTAGTGAAAATATTTCTTTTTAAGAATTTAAGTACTCCTCTGCATCATTAGTCGGAAGCGCAACAGCTTCAACCCACTTAGATACATAGTCAACTGCCACAAGGATATACTTGTTGTTGAAGGATGATGGGAATGGTCCCATAAAGTCAATCCCCCAAACATCGAAAATTTCAATCACTAGTATCCCATGCTGTGGCATCTCATGCCTCTTGGAAATATTCCCTGTTCTCTGACATTGATCACAACTCTGCACATATGCTCTGCAATCCTTGAATAGAGTGGGCCAATAAAATCCACATTGAAGAACTTTTGCAGCAGTTCTTTCAGCACCAAAATGACCACCAGTTTCTCGATTATGGCAATGATAAAGTATATCAGCAATTTCAGATGCAGGTACACATCGTCTAATTACTTGGTCTGGACAACTTTTAAAAAGAAATGGCTCATCCCAGAAATAATATTTCATATCTGATAAAAATTTTCGTTTCTGGTGATGAGTATTTTGTAAGGCAAAATTCCAGCTACCAAGTAATTAACAATATCTGCATACCAAGGTAGATCTTTAATTGAAACTTCATAGAGATATTCATCAGGGAATGACTCATTAATAGGAACTCATCTTTCTCATTAACAATTCTGGAAAGATGATCAGCAACAACATTCTCCACTCCCTTCTTATCTCTAATTTCAATATCAAATTCTTGTAACAGCAAAATCCACCTTATAAGCCTAGGCTTTGCATCTGATTTTGCTAATAAATACTTAAGTGCAGAGTGATCAGTATAGACAATTACCTTAGAACCGATGAGATATGATCTGAATTTGTCACAAGCAAATACCACGGCCAGCAATTCTTTCTCTGTGGTAGCATAATTTCGTTGTGCTTCATTCATCATTTTGCTAGCGTAGTAAATTACTTGAAAAACTCGGTTCCTTCTCTGACCAAGTACTGCACCTACTGCCATATCGCTTGCATCACACATAAGTTCAAATGGTAGCTCCCAATCTGGTGCTACAATTACTGGTGTAGTAGTCAATTTTTCTTTCAAAAGCTCAAAAGCTTCCAGACAAGCATCATCAAAGGAAAAAGAAGTATTCTTTTCTAATAAAGCACAAAGAGGTCGTGAAATTTTTGAAAAATCTTTAATAAACCTCCTGTAGAAACCTGCATGACCAAGGAAACTTCGTATTCCTTTCACATTTACCGGTGGTGGTAACTTTGAGATCACCTCAACTTTAGCTTTGTCTACCTCTATCCCTTTTTGAGAAATTTTATGACCCAGCACAATTCCTTCTTTCACCATGAAGACACTTCTCCCAATTTAAAACCAGATGAGTGTCTTTGCATCGCTTGAGCACAAATGACAAATTCTCCAAACAAGTTTCAAATGAAGCTCCATAAACAGAAAAGTCATCCATGAAAACTTCAATAAATTTTTCAATCATATCTGAGAATAATGCCATCATACACCTTTGAAATGTTGCTGGTGCATTACATAAACCAAAGGGCATACGTCTGAATGCAAACGTACCGTAAGGACAGGTAATGTCGTCTTTTCTTGATCTTCCGGTGCTATTGGGATTTGATTATAGCCCGAATATCCGTCCAAGAAACAATAATATTCATGCCCAGCTAGCCTCTCTAGCATTTGGTCTATGAAGGGAAGAGGAAAATGATCTTTACGGGTGGCATCATTCAACTTTCGATAATCGATGCACACCCTCCATCCAGTCACAGTCCGGGTAGGTATTAACTCGTTCTTTCATTGTTCACACTGTATACCCCCTTTCTTAGGTACCACTTGAGTAGGACTCACCACTTACTGTCAGAGATTGGATATATGATACCAGCATCAAGCAACTTTAATACCTCCTTCTTTACAACTTCTTTCAAAGTAGGGTTGAGTCTTCTCTGTGGTTGGACGTCGGCTTACATTCAGCTTCCATGAGGATCCGATGAGTACAAACAGATGGATGGATTCCATGAATATCTGCAATTGTCCACCCAATCGCTTCCTTATGTCTTTTAAGCACTTCAATCAACTTGTGTTCTTGTTCAGATGATAACTCCACAGAAATAATAACTGGGAGTGTATTATTTCACCTAAAAACACATACTTAAGGTGACTAGGAAGCTGTTTCAACTCAAGTTGAGGCGGTTCTTGTATGGATGGACTCAATTTCTTTGTACTAGCCTCTAAAGGCTCAAACTGAGGTGATTTTATCCAAACTCCAGCAACTTCATCCATCAAGTGATTATCTACTTCCTCATTAGGGCTGTCACACTCATCCATACTCAGTAGCAAGTCATCTTCCTCAGGAGTGAAATTAAGCTCATCATCACTCCATTCATGTGAAAACACATGCTTGGGAAACTCACCTCTCAGAATTATCCATGCTGTATTCCTGAGCAATGATCAATAGTATCAAGATGAAAGCAAGTATCATTACCAGCTAAATGTTTGAGAGATCGAAACACATCAAATGTGACTTGCTCATCCATAGCTCGTAATGTCAATTTTCCTTGTGCTACATCAATTAAGGCTTGTCCAGTAGCCAAGAAAGGTCTTCCCAAAATTAGAGGAATCTCCCATCTTCAGCCATATCAAGAACAATGAAATCGCTGGAAATAAAAATCTATCCACCTTGACCAAAACATCCTCCACTATTCCTCTTGGATGCTTGATGCTTCTGTTAGCAAGTTGTAAAGACACTGTTGTCACGCCTCAAATGGTACCCTAAACGTAACAGTCCACCACACTCAATATTAAAGCTTAAATATGACAACCATAGCTATTCCCAAAAGCTTTTATATTAAGTGTAAGGCGTGCTTTCACAACTTTAGAGGAGCATATATGGGATTATGAAGTTTAAGAAGATATAAATAACACATTTAAGAAAAGAGGATTCATAATAATCATTTATTCATATCAATGGTTTTACAAACTTAGGGACATCTTCCCTTGATCTCTAATCTATTACATGAATATTTGTACATCAATGCTAAAGCTACACTTCATCTAAATTTCTATTATCCAAAAGTGATTACCTACCCACAGGATCTACAAGGCCTTAACCATAAGTAAGGAAACCGCAAAAGAAATCCATTGGGGTATAAGCTAATAGGCTTAGTGAGAACTATTTCCATAAATAACTCCTTGTAGCAAGATTTCAAACAATTGATTAAACAAACAAATGTAATGCAACAAACACGTGGGTAAATAAGCATATAGTTTTCCGAGAACTATATGTTGAATGGATTTGTGCCATCCATTCGGGGTTTGGTGATACTTATCCTTAAAACAAGTAGTCTTAATTTAAAAAGTTTTAAGCATGCAAGCACTCATCGCCAAGCATTCCGAATCTACTTGATTTGACCTTGCTTTCGGATCTTCCGCCAAGCATTTTCCTTAAGCCGCCAAGCAATCGCTTTCGGATCTCCCGCCAAGTGTTGCTTTCGACATGAGCTTACTATCCTTCTCACCCAAGGATAATAACCAAAAATGCAATGTGACTCACTTCGTGGCATGCATGAATTCATTTATTTATAAAGTCATAGCATAATTATTTTTGAAATTTAAGGCGATCAAGGAATTTCACACAATCAAATGCTATACTAAAACAAACATTTAAAACAATTCCGGTTCCGATATTCTTAAAATTCTTTCAAAGAATTATTTTACATACATATTGATTTATCTTTTCCTAACTCTAATGCAACTAATTTACAAGCACAACAAGTATAGCATTTAATGGAAATAAACTCACGATGCCATATCGACTATTCCTCTAGGTGGATGAGTCGTTCACACACTCCACTTAATCGTAATAATCCTCGGGGTAACAGAATCCTTCCTCGGGGTCACCTAGCCAAAGAAAAATACTCACAATGAGTATTCCTTGATGATTTTCTTGAATTTTGACAAAACAATGTCAAAAGAACGTTAAAGTTCGTATAAAGGAATGTTCCAACTTAAAATGGCCATAACTTGGTTATTTTAACACGGAATCGTGCATATAATATACCGATTTTCACCTACTCGAAAAGATCGACCCATTTCTAAATTTATTTTCAACAAATAAAGCTGTATAGGCTCCAAAATAGTGGCGACAAAATTCACCATGGATTTTCCAAGAAAAAACAACTTTGGTTCAAGAAATCAAAACTTGTTTGATAAATACTTAGTTATCTATATAGTTGAAAAATTCTCTTTTTACAACTATATAACTCATATTTAAGCATGCTCAAGTGTTTTGTTGTCCAATTATTTTTCTTAAATAAAACAGTGTTGGAAGAACAGAGTTTTCAAAAATTGTTTTTGCAATTTCTTTGAAATGAAATACCTTGTTCCCTTTTGTTTTCTAAAATGTTTTGCGTTGATTTTATTATTATTTTTTTTTCTAAGTATCTTTTTGAAAATAAAATTTTCTGTTTTCTATGTTTTCTACATTAATACTATTTTGAAGTTATTAGAAAATATGTTATTCTTCATATTTATTTATTTTGTACAAATTTCTTTATCTATTTGTTTACAAAAATCTTCATTTGAAAAATTTTCATTCCTTCCTCATGCCTTATGTTTTTCATAGAAATCATTCATTCATAAAAGTTTATTTTCTTGATAAAACAAAGTGGAGCAATATGTGACTTAAGAACTTTTTATAGTAAAGTAGTTTCAAAAATTTTAGTGGTTTCTTCCTGTAACTTGAAAAGAAATAACTTTATTTTTGTTTTCAAACCATAGATTTTCTTCTTTACATAAACTTATTTCTAAGTGGCAAAGATCTCTTTTTGTCAATTTATTTTTAGAACTTGAAACTTTGGACAACGATTTAAATGAACATGAACTATGAGAATAATAGTAAGCAAAAATAACATAAAACATAAATAATAAAGTCAAGTATTGGAGTCTTAGCTTTTTCAAGGCTCCCGAGACTAAGAAATAGACTAGTCCCAAAATAAAATAATATGAAAGAAAGAAAGAAAGAAAGAAAAACTTGTTTTGACTTGATGAGGACAAATCTAAGACTAGAGACTAGTCTTAAAATATCAAGGAATAAATAAATAAATTGCAAGGAATTAATAAATAAATTACAAAGGTAAGTAAATAAATTGCATTGCATAAAAAGTAAATAAATTGCAAGTGAGCTTATATGCTCTAAAGAATATGTATACATATATATAGATAATAATATTTAGATATAGTAGCAATAATATGAACAAAAATAATAACATGAATATAAATAGATTTTTCATGAACAAGAACAATACATGAACATAATGTAGCTTCCATAACTTGTAGTCTTTGGAAACTCACAATATAGTCATGTAAAGTTACATGACATGAAGAAGAAGAAGAAAAATAGTTGAAGGTGGTTACCTAAATAAGACTTTGGTATGGTTATATGGTTATGGGTTTTAGTTGTTGGTAGAAGTTGTTGTGGAAATATTTTGAGAGAGTTTTGGGATGTTATTTTAGGAGAGTTTGAGAGGAGATTTCAGGAGAGTTTTTGTATGAATTTGTGGGTAGTGAATGTGTGAAAGAGGATGGGGTTTATAGGAAAATGTGGAGTGATTTTTGTGTGATTAAAATAAAGAAAAATTGAAACAAAATTGAGGGGATTGTGTGTGTGTGTGGGGGGGGGGGGGGGGGGGGGGGGGGGGGGGGGGGGGGGGGAACATGGGAGGGGGAGTGATTTATTTTTCTTTGACTTTTGTTAAATAAAAGATGTAATATGTAAGGTAGATGTGAAATAAAGTTATAGGAAAGGCAAAAAGTAAGGATTATAGGTTATGGAGTGTGTAAGAATAGGTGTAAGAAAACGTAGAGATAAAAGAATAGTGTAGAATAGTAATGAATAGTGTAATGTAAGATAGATATGACTAATAAAGTACCGGGAGTAAGAAAATACGCGTATAATAGCTTATCTATTATTTTATTTATCGAAAAATTTCGAAGCTGATATTTTTGGAAAACTTATATTTTTACGAGTCTAACGGTGTATTCGGAATATTTTTACTATTCCAGGCTTCCGGACATGTTTTTCGAGAGCTATGTCCGATCGGGTTCGAAGGACATCCGAAATTCAAAAAACTGATATTGTTATAAAACCTATGGTTATTACGAACTTCTAGCTAATTATCCCAACTTCGTTTTCCAGGGCCAAGGAAAACAGTAATGCCGGATTTAATTGGTCACGGTAAACTAGGGTATTGTTGACCTTTAGGGTTCGTTTGACTTCCGGTTTAGGGTTTTATGCTAAACCGATTCCAAAAAAAAATTTGGGGGTTTACAACCTACCCCCCTTAAAGAAAGTTTTGTCCTCAAAACTTGGATATTCCTAATTGCTGTTTCAACCAAACTCGAATACTTATGTTGTGCTTCATCCCTATTCCCTTAGGTTACTTTGAAAAAGGTTCTTCTTAACCTCTGAACTCTTGTGGATCAATATCTGTATTGGTTATATCCTCATAAGGAAAGTTCTCCTTCAAAAACATTAACTTTTATCTCCATAACTTGATTCCTTGACCATTTGTTAAATGGGGATTTGTTATTTGTCTCCAATATGTTTTATGTAATAATCTAGAGTTCCTTCTTGTCCTATTACTTCTCAAAAGATCATATGGTAATTACTTCCTATCCTTAAGCGCACATGATTTCCCATTTGAAACTCCTAGGGTCCTTCTTTTCCGATTAGTCTTATTTCTTTCGTCTATCTTGTGTCTTTCTCATTTCATGAGACACTCTTGATTGTCCCTCCCAAGGTCTTTGAATTGTCCTTCTTGATCGTTTGTTATGTAGCATCAAGGGGTCCTTCTATCCTTTGGTGTTCTTTTATCCATATTTCATTTCTTCTAATGTCCCTTGAACTTTGTCATATCGGAGTTCTTCTTGAATATGCCGTTGGTCTCAAATTATGAATTGTATTCATGATTCTTTCTTACCGACTTCCTTGTCCTTAGTTATGATAAATCGCCCTTTAACTTCCTTCAATACACCTTTCTTTCTATATCTCCTCTTTATCCTTCGTATCTTCTCATCTAAGCTCTTTTATTCTTTTTACGCAGTTGGCTTTAATATCCTATCGACTGTTTCCTCCTTTAAGTCTTGTTTTGACATTTCGACGTTCAACTTCTCAACTCCTTTTAGTAACTTCCTATACTTAAGGTTTGGTTATCTCTTTTTCTCCTTCGGGCTATACCACGATTTTGTCAATTATTCACTTTATTCAAAAGGGTCTTATATACTTGGCTCAAGTCTAAAAAGCATTACTGGGACTTGTGGGGTCTATAAAGAGTTCGAGGGTCGTTCTTTTAAATCACTTCTTGATCCTTAGTTGGTAGCGTCGTGATTTTAAACCTTGAGAAAATGGGTTTGTAATTGGTCAAAAGATTTTCACTTCCAAGGAGTGGGTCAAAAGTTAACACATCGGCTTAGGGGTTTATCCATTTTCTCCCATTATATGCTGAACAGGTACATTCCATGGTGGTTTACTTCTTTGTCTTGAGCTAAAGCTTCTTGTAATTGTCCCTCTGATAAAATTACCGATAGACTATAAGTCTAGTCTCCAAGTTGACCTCTTCTCCTTAAATAAAATCTGAGTCATTTATCTAAAAATCTTCGTAAAAACTTATTGAAAATTGTAGTTACCTCTTAAGGGTTGGCTTCTCTTCTATTTCCTTTTGTATTGTCAAGGTGGTCGTCCATCTTCCTCTATTATCTTGAAAGAATATGCCTTTCCTTTTTCTTGTTATGATGAGTCCTTTACTAATGCTATCCTTTTGTCCATCGGTTATGAGTTTTATTCTTCTCGTGACTTTTTATCGGGGTTCTACTAAAAGGTAAACATTATATACCAAGGATTACTCATCTCCATCACTTTTTAATGTCGTAAGTGATTGTACGTCATTACATCATCTTATTTATTCAGAACTTATCAAAAATCGTGAATATCCCCAATGGTCGGTTTCTTTTCATTCCCTTTTGTATTATTGAGGTAGTCACTCATTTTCCTTTATCAACTCAAAAGAATGTGTCTTTTCCTTTTCTTGCAATAGCAAGTACTTTACCAATATTTCCTTTCTGTCTCATTGGTTTATGGGTGACTCTTCATTAGGATCCTACTTGGGAGGTATACATCTTGTCCAAGGATTTCTTAACTCCATTATTCCTTAGAGTCACAGGTGACTTTATGCTCACGACATTGTTGAATGATTGACCAATATTTTCTTGGGCTTCATCATCCTTTCGTGTGGGGATTTTAGATCTTAAAACTAGGTTGATTGCTTGTCATTGGTAGTCTAGACTAGATATATTGAAAGAATGTATCACTTTGAATTCCAAGAGAGTAAAACATTCTGATTACTAACTGAAAGCTTCTTATGTACACATTAGGGATTGTTACTCCAATTCATCCACATAAAGAAAAATTTTAAACTTCTGTGTTGCTTGAAATAAAGGAACAACAACAAAAAAGGGTTGGAGGCTTACCGGTTCCCACGTCGCTGTTATAGCCTCTAATGTACTCCAATGCAGCTAAGTTTCCATTTTCTTCGTTTACTTCTTCACTTATCCATCGTCCCTCCATGTTGTAGATCCGAACTCCTGAAGCAATAGATCCTGGTCTACTTTCACTTCCACTTCCATTTCCTTTCTCAATCCTTATAGGAACAATTCCTTCTGACGATCTTGACAAGATATTCCTTCCTTGTGGACAGTTGTTGGCAAAATGCCCTTTTTGATTGCAGACATGGCAAGTATTGGCTCATTTGTTTGGGCATCTTGATATCTTATGGTCTGCATTTCCACAGAAGAAACACTTTCCAAATAACTGGGGGCACTTCTTCGGGTAATGTGCTCCATTGCACTTCCAACACTTAACGTCTTTTGGTGTGAACCTTCCACTGTCGTTATTGTAGTTGTTGGGGATCTTGAATTTCTTTGGTGGAGGCATGTAACTGGATCCTACATAAAACTTCTTCTCAACAATCGGGGTTCCCTCTTCTTCTTTTATTTCTCTTCTTTTCCTTGCTCCTTCCACGATTTGAGCTCTTTCTACCAATTCTCGAAAATTTCTTATGTCAAATTCTTCCAACCTCATTCTCAGGTCTTTGTCCAATCCGCTTATAAGGACTTGTCTTTTTAACTCCTCGCTGTACTTATAGGAATCCGGGGCATATTGCAACAATCTACTGAATTCGGTTTCATATTGCTCGATTGTTCTTCCCTTTTGAGCAATCTGTAAGAAGTCTGCACTATATCTTACTTGTAAACTTCCTGGAAAATAATTCTCCAAAAACTCATGTCTAAACATTTCCCAAGAGATTGGAGCTCCCAACTCCCTTTTCTTTGATTCCTACCATATCATCGCGTTCAGGCGAAGCATGAATGTTCCATACTTGATTTGCAGGTGGGGCGGAACTTCATATGCATCAAAAGACATCTCAATTTGAGATAACCAATCTTTGGCCTCCTCTGGCTTATCATAAGCTCCCTCAAAGTAGCGGTTGCTTTTGATGAAATCAGGCAACATGCCTTTATATGGCCTTGGCGGTGGGGGTGGAGGTAGCGGTGCACTTTGGCCATGCATGTTCTTATGCACAAATGCCTCCGTTGATGCTTGTTGTGGCGGCGGTGTTGGTGTAGATGCTGGTACTGTCTTGGGTACAGGTGCTTGTGCTGGCATGTTTTGCCTAATTTCTTCTTGCACGTGGGTTAGGTGTCCTAACGTAGCGTGTAACTCCATCTGAGGTGCGGCGGCTCCTTGAACAACAGGTTGATCCGCTTCCACGTCCGGTTGATTAGAGGCGCTTTGTTCCTCTCTTCGTCTACTTCTTTTCGGCTGTTTTGAACTTTTCTAAGTTAGGTTTTATAAAGTTTCGATAACTTAGTTAAATTTTTGCCAAAAATTGGTGGGTATAATAGAAACTTAAATATATATAAAAGCTAATGAAATTTAAATCAAGACAATTTCTGAAATCAAACTTAAAGCATCATTTAGAGAAAGAAGGTTCATACATGAAATTGGAAATAAGGTAAATCATAAAAAGGAAAAAAAAAACATAGGAAGTAGCAAATATGGTTCCAAAAACTAAAAGATAGAGTGAGATTGTACATCTAGTCTATGGTAACAAAATCTAAGCTAGACTTCTAGGGATATGCTCATTCTTCCTTCTTCCTTTCTTCATTCTTCGGGCGCATCTCCCGAATTGCTGCTGGATGATCCTAGGTTCAAACTCCTCATGATTTGGTCGAAGCATTTCCTTCTCTTCCGTTCCCTTTCCAATGCTCTTTCGTGATAGTCAATCAGTTCCTCATCCGTCATCACTGGTGCTATCTCATCAAGTGATTGTTCCTTCAGTCTCCATACTGTTGTTTTCGTTTGTTGGAGCATTTTTCGTACCCATCGTGGAGTTTGTTCCTTATCCTCCCCGAGTATGTCATCCTTTTAGGTAGCGAATGATTCTTAACTCATCACTAGTCCAAGGTTCCTCGACTCCTACAGCGGCTTGATCCCTTACCTCTTGCGCCGGTCTTTCTTCTTGATTTTCCTCTAAGTCTTCATCGGGTTCATCATCCGAACTATCACTCACTTCTTGCATTGGTTCGTCTCTTATTACTGATCCATCTTCTCGCAGGCGTAAGGCCTCCTCCCTAGCTGGATTCCTGTGAAAGCAGGCGGCTCGGTGGATACCTCAGTTAGGGGTCGTAGCATTCCCTGATATACTCCATGCAATGGAAAATATCATTGAGGTTAGCCCTCATCCATTCGAGGTGATCCATTAGATCATCATGGGCGTAAACGAACATTGGTCCGATCTTGGTCCAAGTTCGAAAATCCGGTGAAGTTCGACCTCCTTCTTCTCTAAGGACGAAAATTGCTTCCTTTAGCATTGGTCGGAGGTCCGCGATGGCAATGATCCGCTCCACAGCATATATTACCTCCAACTAAGTCATCCTCTTTCCTATGGGGCAGTTGTGAATAGTCCGTAACACTCCCTTCCATTCGGTTTACATCATTCCCCTCTTCTAGATTTGGAACATCTCCCAAACAATCTTAGGTTGTCCTGCTAGGGCAAACTCCTCACATAAAACTCTAAGTCTCTTTCGGTAATTCTCTGGTTTTTCGAAAGGTCCTTTTCGGAAATTCTTGGCTTGAATACGGGCCTCCTCTATGGTGATCTATGTAAAAGAAAGAGACTAGAAAAACTTATTCTACCCATTCTATTCCATCTAAGTCTTTCTTACTCTATTCTAAGTCAATTCCTCTTAAGTCTAATTCCATAATTATGACTCATAGTTTCTTAAACCATGCTCTGATACCAACTTAAACTGTCACGCCCCAAAGGGTACCCTAAACGTGGCAGTCCGCCACACTCAATATTAAAGCTTAAATATGACAACCTTAGCCATTCCCAAAAGCTTTTATATTAAGTGTAAGGCGTGCTTTCACAACTTTAGAGGAGCATATATGGGATTATGAAGTTTAAGAAGATATAAATAACACATTTAAGAAAAGAGGATTCATAATAATCATTTATTCATATCAATGGTTTTACAAACTTAGGGACATCTTCCCTTGATCTCTAATTTATTACATGAATATTTGTACATCAATGCTAAAGCTACACTTTATCTAAATTTCTATTATCCAAAAGAGATTACCTGCCCGCAGGGTCCACGTGGCCTTAACCATAAGTAAGGAAACTGCAAAAGATATCTATTGGGGTATAAGCTAATAGGCTTAGTGAGAACTATTTCCATAAATAACTCCTTGTAGCAAGATTTCAAACAATTGATTAAACAAACAAATGTAATGCAACAAACACGTGGGCAAACAAGAATATAGTTTTCCGAGAACTATATGTTGAATGGATTTACGCCCTCCATTCGAGGTTTGGTAATACTTATCCTCAAAACAAGTAGTCTTAATTTAAAAAGTTTTAAGCATGCAAGCACTCATCGCTAAGCATTCCGAATCTACTTGATTTGACCTTGCTTTCGGATCTTCCGCCAAGCATTTTCCTTAAGACACCAAGCAATCGCTTTCGGATCTCCTGCTAACTGTTGCTTTCGACATGAGCTTACTATCCTTCTCACCCAAGGATAATAACCCAAAATGCAATGTGACTCACTTCGTGGCATGCATGAATTCATTTATTTATAAAGTCATAGCATAATTATTTTTGGAATTTAAGGCGATCAAGGAATTTCACACAATCAAATGCTATACCAAAACAAACATTTAAAATAATTCCGGTTCCGATATTCTAATAATTCTTTCAAAGAATTATTTTACATACATATTGATTTATCTTTTCCTAACTCTAATGCAACTAATTTACAAGCACAACAAGTATAGCATTTAATGTAAATAAACTCACGATGCCATATCGACTATTCCTCTAGGTGGATGAGTCGTTCATACACTCCACTTAATCGTAATAATCCTCGGGTAACAGAATCCTTCCTCGGGGTCACCTAGCCAAAGAAAAATACTCACAATGAGTATTCCTTGATGATTTTCTTGAATTTTGACAAAACAATGTCAAAAGAACGTTAAAGTTCGTATAAAGGAATGTTCCAACTTAAAATGGCCATAACTTGGTTATTTTAACACGGAATCGCATATAATATACCGATTTTCACCTACTCGAAAAGATCGACCCATTTCTAAATTTATTTTCAACAAATAAAGCTGTATAGGCTCCAAAATAGTGGCGACAAAATTCACCATGGATTTTCCAAGAAAAAACAACTTTGGTTCAAGAAATCAAAACTTGTTTGATAAATACTTAGTTATCTATATAGTTGAAAAATTCTCTTTTTACAACTATATAACTCATATTTAAGCATGCTCAAGTGTTTTGTTGTCCAATTATTTTCTTAAATAAAACAGTGTTGGAAGAAAGAGTTTTCAAAATTGTTTTTGCAATTTCTTTGAAATGAAATACCTTATTCCTTTTGTTTTCTAAAATGTTTTGCGTTGATTTTATTATTATTTTTTTTTCTAAGTATCTTTTTGAAAATAAAATTTTCTGTTTTCTAAGTTTTCTACACTAATACTATTTTGAAGTTATTAGAAAATATGCTATTCTTCATATTTATTTTTTTTGTACAAATTTCTTTGTCTATTTGTTTACAAAAATCTTCATTTGAAAATTTTTCATTCCTTCCTCATGCCTTATGTTTTTCATAGAAATCATTCGTTCATAAAAGTTTATTTTCTTGATAAAACAAAGTGGAGCAATATGTGACTTAAGAACTTTTTATCGTAAAGTAGTTTCAAAAATTTTAGTGGTTTTTTCTTGTAACTTGAAAAAATAACTTTATTTTTGTTTTCAAACCATAGATTTTCTTCTTTACATAAACTTATTTCTAAGTGTCAAAGATCTCTTTTTGTCAATTTATTTTTAGAACTTGAAACTTTGGACAACGATTTAAATGAACATGAACTATGAGAATAATAGTAAGCAAAAATAACATAAAACATAAATAATAAAGTCAAGTATTGGAGTCTTAGCTTTTTCAAGGCTCCCGGGACTAAGAAATAGACTAGTCCCAAAATAAAATAATATGAAAGAAAGAAAGAAAGAAAGAAAAACTTGTTTTGACTTGATGAGGACAAGTCTAAAACTAGAGACTAGTCTTAAAATAACAAGGAATAAGTAAATAAATTGCAAGGAATTAATAAATAAATTGCAAAGGTAAGTAAATAAATTTCATTGCATAAAAAGTAAATAAATTGCAAGTGAGCTTATATGCTCTAAAGAATATGTATACATATATATAGATAATAATATTTAGATATAGTAGTAATAATATGAACAAAAATAATAACATGAATATAAATAGATTTTTCATGAACAAGAACAGTACATGAACATAATGTAGCTTCCATAACTTGTAGTCTTTGGAAACTCACACTATGGTCATGTAAAGTTACATGACATGAAGAAGAAGAAGAAAAATAGTAGAATGTGGTTACCTAAATAAGACTTTGGTATGGTTATGTGTTAATGGGTTTTAGTTGTTGTGGAAATATTTTGAGAGAGTTTTGGGATGTATTTTAGGAGAGTTTTGAGTGGAGATTTCAGGAGAGTTTTTGTATGAATTTGTGGGTAGTGAATGTGTGAAAGAAGTGAAAGAGGAGGGGGGTATTTATAGGAAAATGTGGAGTGATTTTGTGTGATTAAAATAAAGAAAAATTGAAACAAAATTGAGGGGATTGGGGGGGGGGGCGGGGGGCGTCGGCCTGTAACATGGGAGGGGGAGTGATTTATTTTTCTTTGACTTTTGTTAAATAAAAGATGTAATATGTAAGGTAGATGTGAAATAAAGTTATGGGAAAGGTAAAAGTAAGGATTATAAGATAGTATGACTAATAAAGTACCGGTAGTAAGAAAATACGCGTATAATAGATATCTATTATTTTTATTTATCGAAAAATTTCGAAGCTAATATTTTTGGAAAACTTATATTTTTACGAGTCTAACGGTGGATTCGGAATATTTTTACTATTTCAGGCTTCCGGACACGTGTTTTTCGATAGTTGTGTCCGATTGGGTTCGAAGGACATCCGAAAATTCGAAAAACTGATATTTTTATAAATCCATGGTTATTACGAACTATTCTAGCTAATTATCCCAACTTCGTTTTCCAGGGCCAAGGAAAACGGCAATGCCGAATTTAATCGGTTACGGTAAACTAGGGTTTTGTTGACCTTTAGGGTTCCGTTTGACTTCCGGTTTAGGGTTTTATGCTAAACCGATTCCAAAAAAAATTTAGGGTTTACAACCGTAGTTGGTTTGCAATCTCATAGACCTAATTTCTTAAAGATTGAGAATGGCATGAGATTTATGCTTGCTCCTAGATTGCAAAGTGCCTTATCAAAGTATGATTCACCAATGATACAAGGAATAGTGAAGCTAACCGCATCCTTTAACTTTGGAGGCATCTTGTTCTGAAGAATAACTGAACACTCATGAGTGAGCATAACTGTCTCATGTTTAGCTAGGCGTCTTTTCCTTGTAAGAATATCCTTCATGAACTTTGCATAAGATGGCATGGATTCAAGTGCATCCATCATAAGGAATATTAATGTGCAGTTTCTTGAATACTTCTAAAAACTTCTCAAATTGATGATCCAGTTGTTGCTGCTTCAATCTTCCAGGAAAAGGAATGGGTGGAACATACGGCTTCATTTCTGGCTTTCGTGGCATACTATCTTCCTCTTTTCTCTTCCTTTTTTCTTTACTTGATGAGGGTCTATTAGTATAGTTGTCAGATACCTTCTCATCATTTTCCTCATGCCTGCCAGTGCTTTGGTTCATCAATCATCTTCCCTTTTGTACCTCATCAGTCTTTTTCCATCTTGATTCTTCCTTCATTACTCTTAATAATTTCTTTTCCACTTCGGAGAGTGATTACCTTCACATCTTCTTTCGGATTTTTGTTTAGTGGTACTTGGAAGAGTACCTTGAGGTCAGTGCCTAGATGCTTCAGACAACTAAGCTAACAGAGTTTGCAAATCCAAAATAATGGAAGCTTGATTTGATTGTTGTTTCAACTTCTTGCAAAAGCTCAACTGTCTTATCCTTCCCCTTTTGTGGTTGGGAATGTTTTGAGGCATCGTTTGTGGTGGCGGTAATGCTCTAGGTGCATTTGATTGCTCCATCGAAAGTTTGGATGATCCCTAAATCCAGGATTAAAGTGTTAGAGTATGGATGTAATTCCTAGCATTCCTATCATATTGATAACATAGTTAGCTTGCACATTACCTGAATATGAGCGGAAGAATCTTCCACAGGTACTCCAAATAGCTCATGTGAGGATCATCATAAGAGATCATGTTCATGTGTGGCTTATGAGTTGGTCCAGCTCCTGACATAGGTTGCATGTGTTTCATCTGTGCGTAAGTGAATCCACTTGTTGTTGTAATTTGGAAACCGTCTTGATTCATAAATGGCACTAACCGGTTTTGTTTTGTTCCGTTCATTATGCTAGTGAAAACTGTCACGCCCCAAAGGGTACCTAAATGCGACAGTCCACCGCACCCGATATTTAAACTCAAGTATGACAACCTTAGTCATCCCCATGAGTTTACATATCGTGTGTAAGTGTACTCACACAACTTTTAGGATCACACTTTGATTCGAGTAGTCTTAAGAAAGCATACATAGCATTAAGAATATAAATCACAACAAGATAAATAGTTAACTTTACAAAAGCCAAGGGGGCATACCCCCGCCAAAATAATAGGAGTCTACATCGTTTAGCTCCAATTACAAATATGAATTACATTAAAGAGATTTTCCTAGAAGTCCACGCCTATACTAGGTCCCGACTTCCTCAAAAGCTCTTTAATTCCATGTGATAAACCTGCACAAAATGTCCTCTCGGAACATCCAAAAATAGGAACACTGCAACAAAAACCTTTGGGGTATAAGCTAATGCTTAGTGAGATTCATTTTCTTCAAGTAACATGCCCGACCAAGCTAAAATATCTATACAAGCAAGTTATAATTAAGCAACCATATGAATGCACAAGCAATGAGCAAGCAAGCATATGACTTTCCGGTAGTCATAAGTGAATGAATTTACGCCCTCCATTCGGGGTTTGGGGTAGTTCATAAGTCATGCAACTACAATTCCAAAGTTGGTCCATAAGACATGCAACCATAGTCCCAATCTTAAGTGGGGTGGTCCATAAGACATGCAACCACAATTTTAATGTTGGTCCATAAGTCATGCAACCATAGTTTCATTATTCGAATGGGGTGGTCCATAAGTCATGCAACCCTAGTCCCCTTCATTAAAGACCCGCTGCCTCCCAAGTACACCTTTGTCCCACCAAAGCATACTCGACAATGATATGACTCACTACGTGATATGCATGTACATTTATTCATATAATCATGATATTACTTAGATAATTTAAAAGTGACCATACAATTTCAGACATTCCAAATCTATACTAGCTCATACAAGATTATTACAACAAAGCTTGCCTCGATATACTTATCGTTCATTCATGCAAGTTTAGATCACCATTCAATCACAATTTTATCTTTTCCTAAGTCTAATGCCACTACTACTACAAGCACATCCAAGAGCATAATTAATTGAGAAATGAACTCACTTGTCCATGTAGTGAAAATCCACTAGTCGTAATAGTCCTCGGGAAGTGGTAACCCGTCCTCCAATTCACCTAGGTACAAAGAATACCCTCAATGAGTATCTCTTATGAAGTTCTATTAAACTTAACAATTTTATTTACTAAGTTCGTCAATTTCCGTCTAGGTTGAATCCTTAACTTAAAAAGGTCATATCTAACTCATTTTAACTCGGAATTTAGCTTATAATATACCGATTTATACCTACTTCGAAAGAGCTATCCATTTCTAAAGTTAATTCAAACATTTAAGGTCATTTAAGGGTCGGAAACGTACTGTACAGTAGGGTTACGAAAATTCCAGATTTGAGCCTTTGTGAAAAATTGCCATATCTACTCTATTTAACTACTTAGACCAATTTATTAGTCCTAAGCTTGCAAGGAGATTCTCAAAACAAAATTAAGAGATTACACACTTATCTAATACCAAACATAAAGTTCAAATGAAACTTCTAAGAATCCATTTCATAAAACCGAAATTCACAAGTTGAAACTCATTGTCTTGTTTTGAGTAATTCCTTTACTAAAACTTACTTAGTTCAATGAAAATAATTTTCCTATATTATATATCATCAAAGCATTCATTTTCAATATAAAATACTTGTTTTGAGATCAAAAAGAAGGTTTTCAAAATTGGTCTCCATAATTACGAATTTCCTTTGAAACTTACAATGAAAACAAGACCTAAATTTGTCTTCTACAAAGCACTTGATTTAAGCAATACTTTTAGGAAAACCATTCAAACTTATGAAAATCATTCCTTAAGATATCTATATCAAGAGCCCTTATATTTTTGTCTAAATCTTCATTTTAAAGTTGATGATGGGTTTCAAAAATAGGTCTTGGTCTTGATCCGAATTTTCATAAATTTATTTTGGACATATCTCTTGAGAAAATTCATCAAAACTCATGAAAAACAACCCATTACATATTATATCCTAAGAACCCTTCATTTCTTGAATAAAATCCTCATTTGTGAGTTGGAAAACATGTTTTTATTTTGGATCTTTGTCTTGATCCGAAAATACAATTTTTGTTTTTGAAAATAAACTTTGAAAATCAACTTTGATTCTTGTAAGATGAAGCCTTGATGATATACATCCATCAAACCTTCATTTTCTTAACAAAAGCTTCCATTTTAAGACTTGAAAGAGGGTTTTTAAAATAGGGCATTGACAAGTTACGAATTTTCTTTTTCATTCCAACTTGAATCTAAGATCTACTCATATATAACCATGAAAGCATAAGAAAAACTTAGTAGTAAGCCTTGAACTCTAGATCTACACATAAACATAACTAAAGCTTGATAAAACTCTAGATCTACAAGCTATCACAAAACAAGAAGATAAACAAGCCTTCCATATAACAAAAATACTAAGAACAAAAGAGATCATCATCTAGAGGAGTGTTTCACTTCTTGGCATCATCATCCATAGCCTTTTAAGCTTGTGGAATGTCCTTTGATGCATGAAACATCCATGGTATCATCCTAGAACATCTTATAAGAGCAAAAAGGAAAGATTACCTCAAATAATTGCAAGAAATATATGGAAGCAAGAAAGAAAAATGGGGACAGCTTGTTTTGAAGAAGACAAGCAAGAAGAAGAGAAAAGAGAGGGAAAAAGAGAGAGGAAAAATGTAGGGTTTAAAGATGAAAGAGGAGGAATAAGATGTTAAATAGAGATTGTGTGTTAAATAATTTAAAAAAAAAATAAAACAGCAGCTGCAAGGGAGGGGGTGGCGTGATTTGAGTGTGGAGTGTTGTTTGATTTTAACTTGTATTTTGAAAGTGTAACAAGTTGCATCCATTTCTAACTAAAATAGACTTTAAAATATCAAATAATATTAAAAATAATGAAAAGTGGCTATTTTATGGGGAATGGGCAGCTGCAATTTTGGGAAATGGAGTGTAAGAAAAAGCAAAAGAAGACATAATAATGTGTAGTAATGATAATGTATGTGTACTTGAGATATGGGTTGATAAAGTGGCTTTTTGAATAAGAAAATATATAAATAAATTAAGAAAAATATTTTTATTAAGCAGAATTTTTATGATTTAAATAAAATAATCAATTAAATTATTTTTAGAAATTTAACAATTAGTTACCGGTAAGAGTAAAATAAGCTTATATGAGCTATAACTGATATTTTTAGAATCCGAAAAATTCTAAACTTGATATTTTTGAAATCCTTATAAAAATACGAGTCTAAAAATATTAAAGATATATTTTTAATTTTCCGAGCCCCGGGACACGCTTTCCAAAGCAGTATCCAAACGGGTTCGAAATAAGCCGAAATGAACCATCTGATATTTTTAATAATCAAATATTATTACGGACTATTCTAAACACTTTAATTATTTTTCGACTCCTCGATTTACGAACTCGGGTTTTAGGATCTAAACTGTAGGGTTTTACTCAAGATCCGTTGACTTAAGGTCTCCGGTAGACTTTCCGGCTTAAGGTTTAGGGCTTAGAAAACAGGGGTTTACAACCTACCCACCTTAAAGAAAGTTTTGTCCGCAAAACTTGAAAGACGTACCTGATCCTCAAACAAACTAGGGTACTTCTGCCGCATTTCACTTTCTGCCTCCCAAGTTGCTTCCTCATGTGTGATTCCTCCAAAGAACCTTCACATACTTAATTTCCTTATTCCTTAACTTTTGTATCTTTGTGTCCAAAATCTGTACCGGGTGCTCCTCGTAAGTGAGGTTTTCTTTTAATAACACCGGTTCCAATTCTATAACTTGATCCGGGTCGGCTATGTGCTTGCGAAGAACCGAGACATGAAAAACATTGTGCACTCCCGAAAGATTTGGCGGTAAGGCAAGGCGGTATGCTAATTCTCCAACCCGTTCCAATACTTCGAAAGGACCAATATACCGGGGGCTCAACTTTCCTTGTGAGCGAACTCGATGGATACTTTTGATAGGATTTATCTTTAAATACACATGATCACCCACTTGAAACTCAAGAACCCTTCTTTTCAAATCTGCCCAGCTTTTCTGTCTATCCTGAGCTTCCTTCATTCGTTGTTGGATTATCCGAACCTTGTCGGTGGCATCTTGCACTAGATCGGGTCCAAGAACTTCCTTCTCAACATCATCCCAAAACAACGGGGATCTACACTTACGTCCATATAAGGCCTCATAAGGCGGCATCTTGATAGTCGAGTGATAGCTATTGTTGTAAGCGAACTCAACCAAAGGTAAATGCGCTTCCCAACTTCCCTTGAACTCCATCACACATGCCCTAAGCATATCTTCCAAAGTCTGGATCGTTCTTTCCGACTGTCCATCAGTTTGAGGATGATAGGCTGTGCTAAAATGCAACTTTGTCCCCAAACACTTCTGCAAGCTTATCCAGAACTTAGACACAAACTCGGGTCTCGATCCGACACAATCCCGGCCGGTACCCCATGTAAACGAACAATTTCCTTCATGTACAGCCGCCAATTTATCCATGGAAAAGTCATACTTATTGGCAAGAAGTGAGCAGACTTAGTTAACCGACACCACAACCCATATAGCATCATGACCTGACGGTCCTTGGTAAACCACAAACAAAGTCCATAGAAATCTGGTCCCACTTCCATCCGGTATAGGCAAAGGTTTTAACAATCCACCCGGCCTTTGATGTTCTACCTTCACTTGTTGGCATGTTGGGCACTTAATCACAAAATCTGCCACATCCCGTTTCATTCCGTTCCACCAATAATGTCCCTTAAGGTCTTGGTACATCTTGGTTCCTCCCGGGTGTACCGTGTACCCAGAATTGTGCTTCACTCATGATTTCCTTCCTCATTTCTTCGTCATCAGGCACACACAATCGTCCTTTCATCCTTACTACATCCTCATCATCTATTGAAAAATCAGTATACTTTCCCTCCTGAACTTCCCTTTTTTATCCTTTGTATCACTTCATCATAGCGCTGAGCCTCTTTAATCCTTTCCACCAAAGTTGGTTCCAACACCAAATTTGCTATTTCCATTTCCAAGTCTTGCCCAACAAATTCGATGCTTAGCCTCTCAAATTCTTTAATCAATTCTTTCTGGTCCGTCAAAAGAGTTGCGACCTCCCCGTGGTTCTTGCGACTCAAGGCATCGGCAACTGCATTCACCCTTCCCGGGCAATAATTTATCCCCAAATCGTAATCTTTAATTAACTCTAGCCATCTTCGCTGCCTCATGTTCAACTCCTTTTGGGTGAACAAATACTTAAGACTCTTGTGGTCGGTGTAGATCTCACACCGTTGTCCATATAGGTAATGTCTCCATATCTTCAAGGCAAAGACAACAGCCTAGTTCCAAGTCATGCGTGGGTAATTTTGCTCATGTGGCCTTAGCTGTCTTGAAGCATAGGCAATCACCTTTCCCTCTTGCATGAGAACGCATCCGAGACCATTTTTCGAAGCATCACTATGTACCGTATAGGGTTTCTCGGGGTTTGGCAAAACCAAAATCGGAGCAGAGACAAGCCTTTGCTTCAATTCTTGAAAACTTTGGTCCCTCTTTTCCGTCCAAACAAACTTTCATTCTTTTGCGTTAACTGAGTTAACGGCTTGGCTATCTTGGAAAAGTCTTGGACAAACTTCCTGTAATATCCGGCTAAACCCAGAAAGCTCCTTACTTCAGTCACGGTCTTAGGTGGCTTCCATTCCACCACAGACTTAATCTTCTCGGGTCTACTGATATGCCTTCACCCGACACAACATGTCCCAAAAATGAAATCCTATCTAGCCAAAAGTCACACTTAGAAAATTTGGCATAGCTTATGTTCCCTTAGGATTTGTAAGGCCATGCGAAGGTGCTCTTCGTGTTGCTCTCTTGTCTTCGAGTAAATCAAAATATCATCATAAACACAATCACACATTTGTCCAACAATGACTTATATACTCGATTCATCAAGTCCATGAAGGCGGCAGGAGCATTCGTTAATCCAAAAGACATCACTAAGAACTCATAATGTCCATAACGAGTCCGAAAAGCAGTCCTTGGCACATCTTCAGGTTTGACCCTTAACTGATGATACCCTGATCGTAGATCAATCCGTGAGAATACACTTGCTCCTTGTAGCTGATCGAAAAGGTCATCAATCCTTGGAAGTGGATACTTATTCTTAATTGTAACCTTGTTCAACTCCCGATAATCAACACATAGTCTCATTGAACCATCCTTCTTCTTAACAAATAATACAGGTGCACCCCATGGTGACACACTTGGTCTTATGAATCCATGGTCCAAGAGTTCTTGCAATTGCTTTTGTAATTCCTTTAACTCAACAGGGGCCATACGATATGCTTTAGATATCGGCTCAGTATTTGGCACCAAGTCAATCTCGAAATCAATTTCCCTCTTAGGTGGCAAACCTGGTAGCTCATCCGGAAAGACATCGAGAAATTCTTTGACAACCGTTATATCCTCAATCTTAGGTAATCCTTCTTCTTTTTCTGTTGCATTAAGACAACCTTCACTTTCCATCTTATCCTCTCCATCCATAAGCAACTCAAATGAGCATAGATCAGTCCTCTTGAAACTACCTCACCTGTGAACTCAACATCCATTCCATCAACATCCTTGAAATTTACTTTCTTCCTTCGACAATCCACAACGGCTTTAGCAATGGCTAACCAACTCATACCCAAAATCACTTCATATTTACTCATCTCCAATACTATCAAATCACACTTCGTACCATGCCCATGAATCTCCATTGGACAATCCTTTAGCATCTCATTTGTCGTCACCACACTCCCAGTCGGGGTTCTAACACGAAAGCTAGAGGCAATAGTGGCTATTGGTAAACCAACTTGTCTAGCCAATCTGGTGGTGATGAACGAATGTGTGGCTCCCGTGTCAAAAAGAGCATAAGCAGTCGTCTTAGCTATCCGTATGTGTCCTGCGTCCAACACTTACTAATCACTACCTTCACACCATCCTAACTTATCTTCCTAACTACTTTAACTTAACCAAACTTGTTTTTCTTTTCTTATACTTGAATCTTAACAAATCAAAGCAGCAGAAAAACAAAGACAAGAGTTAGGAGACCTACCTGTCACAAGACCGAAGTCCGGGCCATTATCCTCCTCGAGAGCAGCCAATCCGCAGTCTTCATTTCCCATCTCTTCGCATACCCATTGCCCTTCGAGGTTGTAGATCCTCATTCCGTGCATTGCTGACCCAGCACGGCTGCTATTATTGTTCCCACTATTCCCGTTCCCGGGTCTTGCTGCCGCTGATCCCCCAAAAGGTTTAGCTGGAGCATTCTTCCTTTGAGGGCACTCATTGGCAAAGTGACCAAATTGCTTGCAGACAAAGCACATGGTAGTCTTCTTTGGGCAGTTAGCAATCTTGTGGGATGAGTCGCCACAGAAATAACACTTATCTGCCAACTGTGGGCATTTCTTGGGGTAGTGATCCCCCTTACATTTCCAGCAACTGACACTCTTAGGGGTAGCCTGTCCCCCACTAGTGTTACCCTTATAGCCATAAGACGGCTTGAACCTCTTGTGGGAGAATCCAGATCCTGATCCCCCATAAAACTTCTTTCCAAAAACCGAGGGTGGCTTCTCAGCAGTCTTGCCCTTCCTTTTCTTAGCCCCTTCCACTATCCGGGCTCTTTCTACTAGCTCAACAAAGTTCTTAATATTAAACTCTTCTAGCCTCATCCTCAACTCCTCATCTAATCCATTTAAGAAAACTCGTATTTTTAGCTCCTCACTGTGCTTGTAAGAATCCGGAGCATATTGCAGTAATCGACTAAACTCAGTTTCATATTGCTCTACAGTCCTTCCCTTCTGAGCAATGTTCAGGAATTCTGAGCTAACTGCACCGGAGACTTCCGGGGAAGTAATTCTCCAAAACTCATGGCGGAACCTTTCCCAAGTAACTGGTGGCATGAGCTCTCTTTCTTTCGATTCCCACCAAACCCGTGCATTCAACCGAAGCAGGTAAGTGCCATAATCAACTCTCAGGTGGTGTGGCACCTCAAAAGCCCTGAAGGATCGCTCTATCTGAGCTAACCAATCCTCAGCCTCATCCGGTCTCCCAAAAGTCCCTTCAAAATATCTGTTACTCTTAATGAACTCGGGTAGGGAGCTTCTATGGCCTCATAGGTGGTGGAGGAGGCAAAGGCGCAGTGTGAGAGTGCGCGCTTTCCTGTGCTGGCATCCCCACAGAAGCTTGGGGTGCAGGTGGTGGGAGTTGGAGCTGGAGCTGTGCTTGTGCCGCTGCCGGCAAACTTTGTCGAAGTGCTTCGAGCACTTGTCATTTGTGCCATTTGTCCAAGCATGGCTTGCAAAGCTACCTGTGTAGCATCTGCAGGAGGATTTGGAGGAGGGGCGGCTTGTTGCCCTTCTTCCATATTGGGTTGATTGGAGGCGCTTTCCTCCTGACGTCTCCTTCTTCTACCTCGGCTGTAGCAAATTTTATTTTTGTCTAGTTAAGTAATCTTCTCAATATATTCTATTAATGTTTTCAAACGAGGTAACGGAAATAAAAGAAGTAGTAATACGAGCGAAAAATACAAGTGTAAAAGGTAAATCAGGAATTTAAGTAATAAAATTCTGAGATCATAAAACATAAATATAGCTTTATTGAAATTTGACAACACATGCAAAAATCCTCATAATCAAAAATCAAGTAAATTTTATACTATAAGTAACAACGAAACAATCAACATGTAATAACAATACAATACCAAAAGCAACTAAAGTAACTAAGCGCATTCTATGCTCATTAGGTCACCTATGAAGGTTTGATACTAAGTCGATTGTTTCCTAGTGGTTACTATCCACAAGGTTAAATGATAGGATTTTAGGGCCGATACTATGGTCGTCTTCCCATCTAAGTCTTCCTTAATTCTATTATATCCTTCCTTTTTATCCTTTCTTAAGCTATTTATTTGTAGTTATGATTGTAAACTCTTAACCATGCTCTGATACCAACTTAAACTGTCACCCCCAAAGGGTACCCTAAACGCGACAGTCCACCACACCCGATATTAAACTTAAGTATGACAACCTTAGTCATCCCATGTTTACATATCGTGTGTAAGGTGTACTCACACAACTTTTAGGATCACACTTTGATTCGAGTAGTCTTAAGAAAGCATACATAGCATTAAGAATATAAATCACAACAAAATAAACAGTTAACTTTACAAAAGCCAAGGGGGCATACCCCCGCCAAAATAATAGGAGTCTACATCGTTTAGCTCCAATTACATATATCTGAATTACATTAAAGAGATTTTCCTAGAAGTCCACGCCTATACTAGGTCCCGACTTCCTCAAAAGCTCTTTAATTCCATGTGATAAACCTGCACAAAATGTCCTCTCGGAACATCCAAAAATAGGAACACTGCAACAAAAACTGTTGGGGTATAAGCTAATGCTTAGTGAGATTCATTTTCTTCAAGTAACATACCGACCAAGCTAAAATCTATACAAGCAAGTTATAATTAAGCAACCATATGAATGCACAAGCATATGAGCAAACAAGCATATGACTTTCCGGTAGTCATAAGTGAATGAATTTACGCCCTCCATTCGGGGTTTGGGTAGTTCATAAGTCATGCAACTACAATTCCAAAGTTGGTCCATAAGACATGCAACCATAGTCCCAATCTTAAGTGGGTGGTCCATAAGACATGCAACCACAATTTTTAATGTTGGTCCATAAGTCATGCAACCATAGTTTCATATTCGAATGGGGTGGTCCATAAGTCATGCAACCCTAGTCCCCTTCATTAAAGACCCGCTGCCTCCCAAATACACCTTTGTCCCACCAAAGACATACTCGACAATGATATGACTCATACTATATGCATGTACAATTTATTCATATAATCATGATATTAATTAGATAATTTAAAGTGACCATACAATTTTCAGACATTCCAAATCTATACTAGCTCATACAAGATTATTGCAACAAAGCTTGCCTCGATATACTTATCGTTCATTCATGCAAGTTTAGATCACCATTCATCAATTTTATCTTTTCCTAAGTCTAATGCCACTACTACTACAAGCACATCCAAGAGCATAATTAATTGAGAAATGAACTCACTTGTCCATGTAGTGAAAATCCACTAGTCGTAATAGTCCTCGGGAAGTGGTAACCCGTCCTCCAATTCACCTAGGTACAAAGAATACCTCAATGAGTATCTCTTATGAAGTTCTATTAAACTTAACAATTTTATTTACTAAGTTCGTCAATTTCCGTCTAGGTTGAATCCTTAACTTAAAAAGGTCATATCTAACTCATTTTAACTCGGAATTTAGCTTATAATATACCGATTTATACCTACTTCGAAAGAGCTATCCATTTCTAAAGTTAATTCAAACATTTAAGGTCATTTAAGGGTCGGAAACTACTGTACAGTAGGGTTACGAAAATTCCAGATTTTGAGCCTTTGTGAAAAATTTCCATATCTACTCTATTTAACTACTTAGACCAATTTATTTTAGTCCTAAGCTTGCAAGGAGATTCTCAAAACAAAATTAAGAGATTACAACTTATCTAATACCAAACATAAAGTTCAAATGAAACTTCTAAGAATCCATTTCATAAAACCGAAATTCACAAGTTGAAACTCATTGTCTTGTTTTGAGTAATTCCTTTACTAAAACTTACTTAGTTCAATGAAAATAATTTTTCCTATATTATATCATCAAAGCATTCCATTTTCAATAAAATACTTGTTTTGAGATCAAAAAGAAGGTTTTCAAAATTGGTCTCCATAATTACGAATTTCCACTTTGAAACTTACAATGAAAACAAGACCTAAATTTGTCTTCTACAAAACACTTGATTTAAGCAATACCTTAGGAAAACTCATTTAAACTTATGAAAATTCATTCCTTAAGATATCTATACAAGAGCCCTTATATTTTTGTCTAAATCTTCATTTTAAAGTTGATGATGGGTTTCAAAAATAGGTCTTGGTCTTGATCCGAATTTTCATAAATTTATTTTGGACATATCTCTTGAGAAAATTCATCAAAACTCATGAAAAACAACCCATTACATATTATATCCTAAGAACCCTTCATTTCTTGAATAAAATCCTCATTTGTGAGTTGAAAAACATGTTTTTATTTTATCTTTGTCTTGATCCGAAAATACAATTTTTGTTTTTGAAAATAAACTTTGAAAATCAACTTTGATTCTTGTAAGATGAAGCCTTGATGATATACATCCATCAAACCTTCATTTTCTTAACAAAAGCTTCCATTTTAAGACTTGAAAGAGGGTTTTTAAAATAGGCATTGACAAGTTACGAATTTTCTTTTTCATTCCAACTTGAATCTAAGATCTACTCAATATATAACCATGAAAGCATAAGAAAAACTTAGTAGTAAGCCTTGAACTCCTAGATCTACACATAAACATAACTAAAGCTTGATAAAACTCTAGATCTACAAGCTATCACATAAACAAGAAAATAAACAAGCCTTCCATATAACAAAAATACTAAGAACAAAAGAGATCATCATCTAGAGGAGTGTTTCACTTCTTGGCATCATCATCCATAGCCTTTTAAGCTTGTGGAATGTCCTTTGATGCATGAAACATCCATGGTATCATCCTAGAACATCTTATAAGAGCAAAAAGAGAATTACCTCAAATAATTGCAAGAAATATATGGAAGCAAGAAAGAAAAATGGGGACAGCTTGTTTAAGAAGACAAGCCAAGAAGAAGAGAAAAGAGAGGGAAAAAGAGAGAGGAAAAATTAGGGTTTGTAAAATGAAAGAGGAAGAATAAGATGTTAAATAGAGATTTAAGTGTGTTAAATAATTTAAAAAAAAAAATAAAACAGCAGCTGCAAGGGAGGGGCTGGCTGATTTTTGAGTGTGGGGGAGTGTGTGTAGTTGATTTAATTTGTATTTTGAAAGTGTAACAAGTTGCATCCATTTCTAACTAAAATAGACTTTAAAAATATCAAATAATTGATTAAAAATAATGAAAAGTGGCTATTTTATGGGAATGGGCAGCTGCAATTTTGGGAAATGGAGTGTAAGAAAAAGCAAAAGAAGACATAATAATGTGTAGTAATGATAATGTATGTGTACTTGAGATATGGGTTGATAAACTTTTTGAATAAGAAAATATAAAATAAATTAAGAAAAATATTTTATTTAAGTAGCAGAATTTTTATGATTTAAATAAAATAATCAATTAAATTATTTTAGAAATTTAACAATTTAGTTACCGTAAGAGTAAAATAAGCTTATATGAGCTATAACTGATATTTTTAGAATCCGAAAAATTCTAAACTTGATATTTTTGAAATCCTTATAAAAATACGAGTCTAAAAATATTAAAGATATATTTTAATTTTCCGAGCCCCGGACACGCTTTCCAAAGCAGTATCCAAACGGGTTCGAAAAAACCGAAAATGAACCAATCTGATATTTTTAGTAATTCAAATATTATTACGGACTATTCTAAACACTTTAATTATTTTTCGACTCCTCATTTACGAACTCGGTTTTGCAGGATCTAAACTGTAGGGTTTTACTCAAGATCGTTGACTTAAAGTCTCCGGTAGACTTTCCGGCTTAAGGTTTAGGGCTTAGAAAACAGGGTTTACAGAAATGTAGTACGAGCCAACCCATTAATCAGATCATAGCCTCAGGAGCACTCTATACATCAAACTGCCACCTGCTGTTGCATCAATCATTGTCTTCAAGGAATCTCCAAGAGATGTGTAAAAAATTCTCATTTGATCATGAAGAGAGATTCCATGATGAGGACAACATCTGAGATGCTCTTTAAATCTCTCACATACTTCATACAGGCTTCATCTTCATATGCCGAAAGAAAAGATTTCATTCCTCAATTGGATTGTTTTGTTGGGAGGAAAAAATTATTCCAGAAACTGTTGTGCCAACTGATCCCAATTAGTAAGAGAATGTGGACGTAATGTATTTAGCCAACTTCTTGCCTTATCCCTTAATGAGAAAGGGAATAATCGAAGGTGAATTGCATCAGTGGAGACCCCATTACTCTTGATTATAAATAGATTTGTAAAATTCTTCAGATGATCATGGTGGTTATCAAAACTGCTTCCTCCAAATTGATCTCCTTGCACCATTTGTATTAGTGATGGCTTTAATTCAAAATTATTGGCTTGAATAGCACCACTCAATAGATGGTGCAACTCCATCAACTATGGGCATGAATAGTTCCCACATTGGTCTGTGAACCTCATTTCCTGGAGCTGGAGGTTTATTGTTGCTGCCTATAATAGGAACATGCAATTGTTGCTACCTAATAGGAGGATTTTCATTCTGTCGCTCATTAACAGTGGGGATTAATTTCTTGTTGTTTCTTTCCATTGCTCTCGTATTATCTGCTCTTCTTTCTCTTAGTCGGCGATGATAAGTCTGATCAATCTTAAGGTCGTAGGGTAAATCTTGGACCTGTTCACCTGACATACAAGAACATACGAATCAAGGTAAACTATTTTTTTCTTGTTCATAGAATATGCTTAGTCTAAGGGTGTAAATCCATTCTAATATCAGCAACCGAAGCTCCCCGGCAACGGCGCCAAATTGAAACTGTAGTAAGCCACACTTCTCAATATTCTAAAGATTTTAATTTCAAATACGAGTGGATTACTTAACCGGTCAGCAAAATCACCGGGTACAAAGCAGTATATTCTGGAAAGTCCAAGTCGTATCCACAGGGAGCTAATGGCTAATTACTAGAATTAAACTTTTACCCTAATCTAAAGCAATTGATTTTAGAGATGTGTAATTAATCTATGTTGATCTAAATTAAAAACTAGATTTCAAATGATTTATCAAGAACTAAAACCATATGTTCCAGCAACTATAACGAGGGATTTAGGTTTAGGAGATGCAGATGATATATGAATAATGTATTTCTATTCTCATGTGAAATGACTCATGCTCTAAATTGATATATAACATTGATTACTTGGGATTTGATCAAATTCATTTAAGAATTGCTCACCTCTCGTTGTAACAAAATCTTTCATAGCATAAACTATCCTATTAAGATAATTTATCTATGATTTCAGGTTAATAGCATTTTGCTCTCACCAAAAATTATTATTCTAGTTAAGAATACAAAACACACCATTAAGTGACCCAAATTTGGAACCCTAACCGCATAAAGATTAATGAATTCTCAAGTTCTATCACAGATTTACATATTTCTATGACAAATCATATTCAAAAACCTAAGCTTTGCTTGTGTGGATCATTGAATCCTTCTCAGGCATCTTTAATCCTTTCTATCTAATTTATGTTGATCAGGCATAAACTAAACAGATTACAAACAAATATAATCAAATTCCCAATTAATCACACCAATATTAGTTCAATTCATGCATCAAATCATCGAATCCATTCATACATATTCATAATTGACAATGAAAACATGCATCTCAATATACAATCTAGCATAAACATAAAAGAAATAGAGATTGAAAAACACCTTAAAAATGATTCCTTTTCAGAAACAGGAATTTCCAAATCCAAAATCCCACAATTGTAGGCAATGCTTGATTGTAGCTAAACCCTAATCCACTCTAAGTTGCTAGAACATTAGGGTCTTAGTGCCCTAAAAGAAAACAAACAAGAACATTTTGTTTTCTAATCTTTCTGAATATTTTCGTGTCTTTGTTCTCCTTTTCTTTCTGAAAACACTGTTAAATAGAGCAAAATTACGTGAAGAATACAGACTAACATAGATGTACGCCAGCAGTTACAAAATGTACGTGTGGATCTGGCCGGCGTTCGTTGTATGAAAAGTGCCTCTTCAACTTACGCTTGATGAGCACTGGCTGTGTTGCTTCAAATCTGGCCTGCATAGATCATCATTCAAAATTTCCTAGAGGGTTATACGCAGGAAAGTACGCTGGCTGCGTTGAATCCCAAAAGGCCGGCGTTCCTTGCTTCATCAAACCCTACATTGGCTGCATTCGAGCTTGCATTAAGGATTTGTAATCTATGGACAAAGTACGCAGGCTCAATGCTGGTTGCGTTGATGTAGAATTTGCTGGCGTAACTCCTTATTCCAAATGCTTGCTCCAAATTTCTTCTACCCTAGCTGCGTAGAAGACTGCGTTAAGAAATTGGCTTCTGTAGTCGTTCTACACAGCCTCTACGTCGACAGCGTTGGATGCTTTGAGCCGGCGTACATGTTTATCTTCAACCAATTGTTTTGGAATTTGCTCATTACTTCTTTGTTGACCTGATTTCACAAAATTTACACTTATAAATACAAATTCCACTTGATTTCTATCAAATATGTATCAATTTTATCCACAAAAGTATGTAAAATATGATTTCATCAATTTCTATTCTTAATGCTATTGTATGCCTTCTTAAGACTATTCGATTCAAAGTGTGATCCTAAAAGTTGTGCAAGTACACCTTGCACCCGGTATGTAAACTTATGGGATGACTAAGGTTGTCATACTTAAGTTTAAATATCGAGTGTGGTGGACTATCGCATTTTGGGTACCCTTTGGGGCGTGACAAATATATCTTGGGCTGAATTTTCCTTGTGTACGTATCCTCCTTATGCTTTTAATCAGACTTATCTTTAGTTACACATGGTCGCCTACTTTAAACTCGAGTTCCCTTCTTTTCAAATCCGCCCAACTCTTTTGCCTATCTTGAGCCTTTTTCATTTTTTGTTGTATTACCCTCACCTTATCGGCCGCTTCTTGTACCAATTCTGGCCCAATAGCTAACTTTTCCACATCATCCCAAAACAGAGGGGACCTACAATGCCATCCATATAAGGCTTCATAGGATGACATCTGAATAGTTGAGTGGTAGCTATTGTTGTAAGCAAACTCGATGAGAGGTATATGGTTATCCCAACTCCCTTTGAATTCCAATACACAGGCTCTTAACATGTCTTCCAGAGTTTGGATTGTCCGCTCAGACTGTCCATCAGTCTGAGGGTGATATGCCGTACTGAAGTGCAATTTAGTGCCCAAGCTCTTTTGCAGACTCGTCCAGAACTTAGACACAAATCTTGGGTCTCTATCTGAAATGATCCTTGCTGGTATGCCATGTAGCCGCACAATCTCTCGAATATAGATCTTAGCCAACTTGTCCATTGAATAAGTCATGTTTATGGGTAAGAAGTGCGCCAACTTAGTTAATCGGTCTACTATTACCCATACGGCATGACAACCCAAGGAAGTCTTTGGAAAACCACACACAAAGTTCATGGATATCTGACCCCACTTCCATTCGGGATGGTAAAGGCTTCAACAATCCTCTTAGCCTTTGGTGTTCCACCTTCACTTGTTGGCAAACCGGACACTTCATTACATATTCTGCTATATCTCTTTTCATGCCGTTCTACCAATAGTGGCTTTTAAAATCCTGGTACATCTTGGTACCTTCAGGATGCATAGTGTACCCAGAGTTGTGGGCTTCACTCATTATTTCTTTTCTGAGTTCTCCATCTGTCGGCACACACAATCTCCCCTTTATTCTAATCACATCCTCATCGTCTATTGCAAAATCCAGATATTTCCCCGCTTAGGTTTCCTTTTTAATCCTTTCTATTACTTCGTCATACCTTTGGGCCTCTTTGATTCTTTCAATCAAGGTTGGTTCCATTACCAGATTAGCTCTCTCAAGCTTTGCACTTTGGTTTATGAACTCAATCCTCAACTTCTCAAAATCTCTAATAAGATCTCTTTGGCTTGTGATTGAAGTAGCTACTTCCCCATAATTTTTCCGACTTAGGGCATCTGCAACTGCATTAACTTTCCCCGGACAGTAGTTTATTCCCAGATCGTAGTCTTTTATCGGTTCCAACCATCTCCTCTGCCTCATGTTCAGTTCCTTTTGTGTGAACAAATACTTAAGACTCTTGTGATCTGTGTATAGTTCACACCTTTGTCCATATAAATAATGTCTCCAAAGTTTCAAGGCGAAGACAACTGCGGCCAACTCCAGATCATGCATAGGGTAGTTCTGCTCGTGGGGTCTTAACTGTCGAGAGGCGTAGGCAATAACCTTTCCTTCTTGCATTAGTACACATCTAAGGCCATTCCTTGAAGCATCACTATGCACCATATAAGACTTTTCCGGGTCCGACAGAACCAAGATCGGTGCTGACACCAACCGTTGTTTCAATTCTTGGAAACTTTGTTCTTTTTTATCCATCCAAACAAAATTTTCACTCTTTTGTATCAATAGAGTCAATGGCATAGATATTTTCAAAAAATCTTCCACAAACGTACGGTAGTAGCCAGCCAATCTCAAGAAACTTCTCACTTCGGTAACTGTTTGTGGCTGTTTCCATTCCACTACAGACTTAATCTTTTCAGGGTCAACTGATATCCCCTCTCCTGTTACAACATGTCCAAGAAAAGATATCTTATCTAATAAAAAATCACATTTGGATAATTTGGCATACAATTTGTTTTCTCTTAAGGTTTGTAACGTCATTCGAAGATTCTCCTCATGTTGTTCCTTACTCTTAGAATATATCAAAATATCATCAGTGAAGACTATTACACACTTGTCCAAAAGTGGCTTGTAGACCCTGTTCATAAGATTCATGAATGTCGTTGGTGCATTGGTCAGTCCAAATGACATCACTAGGAACTCGTAATGTCCATAACGAGTACGGAAAGTCATCTTTGGTACATCCTCAAGCTTTATTCTTAACTGATGATATCCTGAGTGCAGATTAATGCGTAAGAACATGCACGCTCCTTGTAGCTGATCAAACAAATCATCAATCCTTAGTAAGGGGTATCGATTCTTGATGGTCACTTTGTTTAACTCATGATAATCAATACACAACCTCATCGATCCATCCTCTTTCTTTACAAACAGGACAGGTGTGCCCCATGGCGACACACTTGGTTTATGAATTTCTGATCCAAAAGTTCCTGTGATTGGGTCTTTAGCTCTTTTAATTCAGCCGGTGCCATCTAGTATGGTGCTTTAGATATCGGTTCGATATCTGGAGCCAATATAATTTCAAAGTCCATTTCTCTTTTCGGTGGTAACCCAAGCAAAATTTCTAGAAATACATTCAAGTATTCGCTTACCACTGGTATATCCTTTTCCTCCCGATTTTCCTCCTCGTCTAGAATACCTTCGATAGGTACTATATCTTCATCTTCCATGATCAATTCAAAGAATTTAACCCAAACTTTCTTGGAACTATGGTTTCTCCTACGAACTCCACTCCTTCTCCCGATTGATCATATAAACTTACCATCCTCTTTTGACAATCTACTACAGCTTTGACCTTGCTTAACCAGTTCATGCCAGGAATAACTTTGTACTTATTCATCTCTAACATTATCAATCACTCCTCCAGTGATGCCCTTGAATCTCCAATGGGCAATCCTTTATTACTTCTCGAGTTGACACTACACTTTCGGTGGGTGTTTTAATTCTCAGGCTAGTAGTAGTTGTGACTATATGTAATATAAGTCGCCCAGCCAAACTAGTGGTGACGAACGAGTGGGTTGCTCCCATGTCAAACAAAACATAAGCCTCAATTTTATTCACCCGTATGTGCCCTATGGTCAACAATACCCATCACTGTTCGGCCCTAAAACACTCTCACTGCTACCTATTTGGGGGTTTTAGATTCCAGCTTTCCCATATACAAATTTTAATATCTTACAGAAAACTTGTTAAATAAAGAACTTTCAACTTAAGAGGGTTTTTTTACTAACCTATCACTAGGCCGCTATCCATGCCGTCTCCGTAGTCCATGGCGGCCAACTCCACCTCTTCCTCATCATCCTCTTCGACTATCCACTGGCCCTCAAAATTGTAAAGTCTCATTCCATGCATAGTTGATGCTGCACAGCTCCCACTTTTACTCCCTGACCTCATAGGGTTGGTATTGCTCGAAGTCCCAAATGGTCGAGCAGCCACACTTTTCCATTGTGAGCATTCAGAGGCCAAGTGCCCCTTCTCTTTACAGATGAAGCAAGCCACGACCATTTTCTTTGGACATGTATAAACCATATGGCCAGACTCGTAACAAAAATAACACTTGTTTCTCAACTATGGGCATTGCCTAGGGACATGAACCTCATTGCACTTCCAGCAAGTGACACCGACCTTCGGCTGAATCGGCCTCCCACTAGCATTATCCTTGAATCTATGGTATGGCTTGTACCTCTTTCCTTTAACCCTGAACTCGAGGCATCAAACGGCCTCCTTCCAATATTCTCTTGTCAGGTTCCTGGTATTTCCTTTTCCTAGCTCCCTCAATCACTCGAGCCTTTTCTACCAATTCTGGGTAGGTTTTCACTCCAAATTCTTCCAGTTTGATTCTTAATTCCAGACCTCCCAGAAATACTTGTTTCTTTAACTCTTCGCTGTCCCTGGGATTCAGGAGCATACTGTAGCAGGTGTGTAAACTCCGTCTCATACTGTTCCATAGTCCTTCCCTTTTGCTTGACATGCAAGAAGTCTGCACTGTATTTCACACTTAGACTTGAAGGGAAATAATTCTCCAAGAATTCTTGGCGGAAAGATTCCTATGTAACAGGTGTAGTTAAGCTTCTTCTCTTAGAGTCCCACTAGACTCTTGCATTATATCTCAGCATATATGTCTCGTATTCTAATTGCAAGTAGGGTGGGATCTCGTAAGCAGCAAAGGAATGCTTAATCTGAGCTAGCCAATCCTCGGCCTCATCGGGTTTACCAAATGCCCAGTCAAAATACCGGTTACTCTTGATAAAGTCCGGTAAGGAGCTTCGATGAGTCCTTCGGTATGGTGGAGGTGGTGGTAAAGGTACATTGTAAGAATGCTCCTCCTGTGGAGCAGGTGCCTCAGCAGTCACTTCCCGGTGATCTGCGGGTGGTGGTAGTGGAGTAGAATCCCTCACACTTTGTCCTTGGTGCGGGTTCTGATTTTGATTTTGGTTTTGGATGAATGTGTTGAAAAGATTAGCTAACTATCCAATCGCATTCCTCACATCATTCTGTGGATTCTGAGGTGCTATTCCTGTTGGTTTGGTATAATGGGTTGGTCGGCTTCGTTCGGGAGAGGTTCTTGCTCCCGATTCCGAATCCTTCGGTTTCGTCTGTTTGCACATTATTTAGTAACTTTTTAGTGTCTTTTTAATGTTTTCGATTTTGTAAAAGTTAATTCGTCAAACAAGATTCGTAACTTTAAGAAAATTCAAGGAACCAAAATTTTTGAAATGTAAATAAATCATATAAAACTTCATATAATCGTAAGGAAACCATAAAATAAAAGAACTCATATATAAGGAAATAAATTCACAAGTTCAGAATGATGGCATGAATGAATGAGTGCTCATGCGACTATATGTGGCTAATGCCACTCATAGCTAATGCATAACGTGCTTGATCATAAAAGAATCATAACTGCCTTCCTTTGAAATAAACATGATCCTTCATTACTTTCGCAAGCTATACAAGGAATTACATTGAAAATTTTTAGCTTACAAAATTTGGCAAGCTACATTCTAATTCTAGTCCTAAACATCTTTTTCCTAGCCGAAAACAAAACAAGATACAAGAAAAAAGAAAATAACAAAATACTAAACTATCTATAGAAACTTAAGGCAAATTGGCATCCTGCATTGCCTACTACAAAAGAAAGAAAAGATTCCATTTGGACTCTATGGGTTGAGCTATCTTTCCACATCTTATTCATCACTTGAATCATCAAGGGTCGAACTAGGAGTTGTCCCCTATTAGAAGAGCCGCTGTCATCCTGATGGACAAACAGGCTAAGATACTCTCTGACAGACATCCTCCTCCTCCTAGTGGGTCGGACTAGGTCCTCATGGTCGTGCTCCTCACTTTCCTCCTCTCTTTCCACTCCTCGATCTTCTCTTGGATTCACTTCCCTTTCATGAACTCTCACTTCCAGCTCATTCACTTGATTCTCCTCTATCTCAGGTTCCCTCCTAAGCCCCTCATCCACAATCTCTACTTCCATGGGTTCAAAAGCCATGGGTTCGGGAACCACCTCATCAATCATTGGAGGACATTCATCTTCAATGTAAATATCTCTCCATAATAGGGGTTCTATCTTAGTTCTTCCACTATCGGGAATCTCTAAGGCTCGATTGAAATCCCAGATAACATGGTTAGGCTCCGGGTTCATTTCTCCCTCCAATTCTATGGGTGGCGTAGGGGTTCGGGGCACCACATTCTTGGCCCAATTACGGTCCTCCTCGGGATCCTCTTCTCCCTCCTTTTCTTCCTCTTCTTCTTCCTCTTCCTCATTCTCATTACCCTCCTCCAGTATAGGTGCATTATTTAACTGCATGCCTACATCCCTAGCTATTGGAGGTGGGATGGTTACATGTGGTGGAAGGATATCTAGGTAAACCGCATGCCACACAATATGATTCCATGCATCTGCTATGTTCCAGTCATGGTGGTCAGAAAGATTATCATGAGCATAAACATACAATGGTCCTATGGTGATCCGTACCCTAAAGTTTAGAGGGGTCGGGTTCCCTTCGTTCTTCAAAATAAAGGTAGCTGATAAGATCATATTTTATACAAATTTTTCAATGTGCAATTTGAATGAAGCTATCTTAAATTCTATAAAAATTGCTTGAATAAATACTTGTTTTGATTAAATTCATGTTTCAGGTCTAAATTGAGTAAAGGAATGCAAAACAAGCATTATTGAATTGAGAAAAGGAAAATTTAGGGGGTACGCTGGCTTTTTTACAATCAAAGCCACCGGCATAGTGCCAGCTCAGAACTCAACAACTTTAAGGCCACCTCCACACCGTCGGCCTTGAGGCGGTGTAGGATGTGGAAGACCAAACAACAACAAAGGCTGGCTTAACACTGCCAGTGTAAAAGAATCAAAGCCAGCATCTGCAAATATACTAAATGCTGGCTTTCTGGGATTCAAAGCCGCCGGCATTGAGATGGCTTTCATTGTGCAAAGAATTGAAATAATTAAGGCTATTGACAAAGTTGCTAGCCTTGATTATCAACAACACGGCCTTTAACTTACGCTGGATAAATCAAGTGATACACCGCCGGCTTTCAAACGGCGTAGTTCATCCACAGAAAGATAGATTTTAAGGCCGAAGTTAACACTGCCAGTGTCCATTGACTTTTCATATGTACGCCGCCTATAAGCCGCCGACATTGAATGTGTAACTACCGGTGTACAATGTTGTAACTGCAAGATTTTGCAATTAAAGAGTCTAAATTTTCTTCTATAAAAGGATAGGTTTTCTTTATAGGAGTGACACAAAAATAAATAGTTTAAAATTCCCTTGTGAGAGTTTAAGAGAATTTGAGAGATTGAAGTTTGTATTGACAAGATTTTGCAAGTGAAGATTTAAACAATTGAATTGGTGATTTCTAATCTTATTTCTTATGTAAGTCTTTTGTTTGATTTATCTGTTTAATATGATATCATTTGCATTTTCTTATCTGATTGTTGAATCATTCATGAACAACTAAATTTTATTTATGCGAAAAGATGAAATCCTAATCTTGCTAAAATGATCTTTGAAATTATATTATAGGGTTGTTAGAATTATAGATTATTTGTATTGAATCTTAATTATTCATTTTAGATTGATAAGAATCTTGACAATTTGGAAGAAGAATTAGGGTTCATAAGAATTCATAAAACAAGATTAAACAACAATTGCGGAAGCAGCGAAGTTTAATCTAGTTTAGAAATTGACTCATATGATTCATGCAATGTTTTAATTTAATTTCTTACTAAGGAATTAGGAGAAATTGATTTAGGACATTAGATAATTGTAAAATCGAGAGATTTATAATTGTAAATTTGATTTCATTAATAATTTATTTAGTGGAAGCTATTAGATTATTTTGTGGTTTCTTAAAACTTGTAGTTTTAGGTTTTGACAATTTCATATAAATATCTATAATTCTAACTGTTCATATAATATAATTTCAATATGATTAGCAAATATTAAGATGGATTCGCTTTTTCCCACATTTTTATTGATATATCTATCTCATTCTCATACTTGTGTAGCATCTATTTTTAGAAGTAGATTAGATAATTACAAAATCTCAAAGTCAATAGCCTAAATATTAGTTTAAATTGATACCGGTCTAATAATTATAAGAATTCCTCATGGGAACAATACTTGACTCATTTTTCTATATTATTTGATTCGATCCAATATACTTACTGGTAGTAATCCGTGCTTTATTTATCTGTACATTTCAGACAGATCAAGTTTTTGAAAATACTGATCATGCTTTTTCTATATATGCTTTTTAAAAATCTTTTTAATTATATTGAATTTCCTTTAAATGAGCAGATCTTTAACCGACAGTGTATCGGGTGCGTGTGCAGTAATAAAATTTCGATGAATACCAAGTCAAATCTGCAGGGAGTGAGGACTAGCTATCAACTATATCAGTCCAATTCATAGCTAGACAAATCAAAAGATGTTTCTATTTTTGTATTTTCTTTTAATAAAACTAAACTACTAAAAATCTTGGATTTCCACACCTCAAATAGAATTAGGTTTAAAGCTAATCAAATATGGAAATAAATTAAATGTCTGCTATTGACCAAAAATGCGCTTGTCAATCCAAATCATCAATGGGTTCAACTTTTTCATCAATGAAGAACAAGATAATAATTCCTTTTCCCAAAGTGAACCATTATCCTAAAATTACCAATCAATGTTCCCTATCTCTAGGAAAGTGTTAATCGACAATTCTTTTCTAATTCACCAAACCCCAATAGAATTACAACCCATATCCCTATGTGAAATGCAATCCTAATTAGATAATCACAAAATTGATTAGAATAGAATTTCCCAATTACAATTCTAATCATTCATGAATTCCAGATTAAAGCCAAAATTGCATGATTTGTGAAATAACATTGATAATCCGAATATGAACAAGTAATCAATCAACAATAGGAATCATCAATCATATAATCTAGATAAAGACTCAAACCAATTTAAGAACACAAGAAATCAACCATCAAACAACATCCAATAAGAGGATATAAAAAAAGAACAAAATAACCTTGTCAATGGAATCCTGTTTTTGAAATCCAAACACAAATATTGTTTTCCACTTGAATCCGGTATAGAATCTGATATTAAATTAAAAAGTTAACTACTTTAGTGTTCTAAACCCTAATCTATCGCGGAGCTATGGAGGAAAAAAGGAAAATCGTACTTAAGGTTTCTTATTTTTCAACAGATACAACAAGAGAAGTTTATATATGAAAAATCGCAGGGAAGATACGCTGGCATTCTACATCGGCAGTGTACTTTTGGATCTAGCCGACCTTCTTTTTAAAATTTGATTTCCGAGAGAATTTTTTAATGTACACCTGCTTCAAAGCTGGCAGCCTTGAATCTCCAGTAGCCGGTGTACATTATAAAATCAATTCCGAAGCAAGATAGATGACAGCCTTTAAGTAGTGTTGATGTGCAAAAACTTCATGGAAATTTTTTACCCTAATCCAATTGAAATATGCCAAAACTCATAAAATGAAAGTTGTAGAACATTCTCTTATCTTTCAATAGGATCTTGAATCATATCAAATGGACCTTAGATGAGAGAAATAAATCAAATTTACTAAAACAGTGTTAATCTACAAATCTTATTGATGTTCTGCACTTGCAGTGGCTTCAAGACGATTTTCAACCTTCATTCTTTCATAATTAGTAAAAACTCAAAACATGAAGATCGTATATATATCTCATATATTTCCATAGGAGGTTGAATCACTTTAAAAGAAGATCATATGAGAGTGATATCTGCAATTTACCAAACTCTGTCATTTTCCAAAACATGAACATCATCACTGTAATAGCAGTAACTTCATGGCATATTTTGATGCCGATGCATTCCGAATTTGTTCATGCCCCAAACATGGAAATTGAATATCTCTCTGTTAGGTTTCAATATCATTTGAAATCATCTCAATAGGAGCTCGGATGAGAGAGATATGTCGAATTTACGAAACATCGCCAAAACTATCATGATACTTGCATGGCCGGCCTTGCTTGATTTCTTTCCCAAATTTGCATGAAAATTCACCCAATTGCTTGTATTTGTTGTTTAAGTCCTTAATGACCTAAAATAAAATTTAAGCATACTTAAGTACCATTTCCATTCGATTTCTATAAAATCTATAATAGATAAACATGATTTGATTATTGCAAAGTTAAGTAGAATATGACTTTATCAGTAGCCTCCCTAGTCATGGGCTCACGCTCATATTCTACCATGACTCTCTCTAGAGTGTATATTGTCTCCAATTTAGTCCAGCTCCTCATTCTCATTGGATCATATCTCAATTGATCAATCACTGCTGCCTATCTAGTGTATCTTAATCCTTCCTTCCACAATCTAAATATCTCCCATATGGTCCGGGGGCTCCTTGCCAAGGCAAAGTCTTCGCATAATTCTCTCAATCTCAGTCAGTATTCCACTAAGGTTTCATCATTTCTTTTGGTAAAGATCCTAGCACGCTCACGGGTCTTACCCAAGGAGACCTACAATAAGAGAAGACTCCAAATTAGACTAACAGAAAGAGATGTTTTTAACTCCATTTTAACCTATTAGTTAACTTATAGGTTCGATTTCTTTTAGTTCTATTGTCTTGCTTTATAACCTAGCACTCTGATACCAACTTAAACTATCACGTCTTATAGGGGTATCATAAACGTAACAGTCCGCCATATGCCATATAAGACTCTCAAATTACTATCCAAGTCTTTCAGGAGTCTCGTATAGATGTAAGGCGTCCCTTTACGATAATAGAATACTCTTTTCAATGGAGTTAAGTAGTTTAACCTGGCATTCGATAGCATTAGATAATAAATCAAAATGTATATGCAATAAGTTACAAAATCTAAGGGGCATTCCCTCACAAAAGAATATTTAAAGGTCTATTACAGTCATTTAGAGTCTTTTGGCTTCCTGTGGAAGTCTAAACAATTTCAATACAACTTCTATAGGAAACGCCTAGCTCCTATACTTGAGTTGTAGCCTGTCTCGATCTAAGCCAAATAAACTCGTGGTGCAACAAATAGAAACTATAGGGGTGTAAGCTATACTAGCTTAGTGAGTGAAAACTTCCATGATCACAATTATAACATATTAGTCAGACAAGTAATTAATCAGATAAATGATATGCATCAAACATGTGAATTCATCAGACGTGTGACCAGCCGGAAATTATATGTGGATGGACTTGCGCCCTCCATCCCGGGTTAGCAAATTAACGAATCCTACGGTACGACGCCGTTTAGGCTCAGGGTCAACCAACTTATAATTCATTTTATGGATCACGATTAACCAACTCAATAATTCGTTTTATGGATCACTATTAACCAACATTTACACCGTTTAGGCTCACGGAAAACCAAAAAATGCTAATGCTGCTTCCTCATTGTGTTATGAATGAGTTCAATTTCATCTTCAATTCTGAATAATCAATTATACCAATTCTTTTAGGTGACCACTCAATATTCACAGACAGTCAATCCTAGGTCATCTATACAAGCAATGATTAATCACCTGGCTTTGATATTCTTTAAATTCAACTTCACATAACAACAATAGACATATATAATTCCCATTCAACCCCACCATGCATATTCATTTTATCTTTGCTAAGTAACTAGTGCAATTATCATTACAATCACAAACAATAATTGAAATCGGAAGTAATACTCACTCGGCTATGGTTCACCGGTCTTTTAATAATAGTAATCGGGTAGCAAGGATTTGTTGCTTTCGGGATCACCTAACAAGGAAGATATACCCTAATAAGTATTTCATCACTTAACTAATCCAAACTATAAATCAAAACTAATCAAAATCGTAATTCTTGCTATTTGTGGAAGTCCCGACTTAAAACGGTCATAACTTGGTCATTTTAACTCAGAATTTCAAAAATTATATATCGATTTCTATCTACTTCAAAAGATCTATCTAATTTTAATATTTTTTTAAGTTTTGAAAATATTTAGGTCACGAAACAGAGCAATCAGATCTGATCAGTAACGATTTCCATTTCCGAAAAATGGTTTTGTAGTTGTTTGAAATGTTCCTATTTGATAATTCAAGTATACAAGAAATATGAATGATCTCCTAACATGAATGACAAGTGATGAGTTTAATGTATGCATGATCTTGATGATTTTTGCTAAAGGAAAATTTTATAACTTTTATTTTGCGAGACCACAATAACAACAACTTATGGAAAATCTAGTTTTCCAACTTTGACAACACACTAGTGTTTTGGAATTCATTTCTAGGAATTTCTAGTTATTTAGTTAAATTGAGTCTTCATAACATATATTACCTAAGACCTTCATTTCTATATAAAAATTTGTAGTTTACACTTTGCAATTATGTTTTCAAATAGGATTTACTCAAAAATCCGAATTTTTAGAAATCTATTTTTTTTTTTAATGATTCCTTTTGGAAAAACTTGTGTAATGCATTAAAATTTAAGACTTTACTATACTTACTACCTAAGGACTTCATTTAATACATAAAAATTTTATTTTGAGCTTGGATAATAAGAGTTTTCGTAGGCATCATCCAAAGTTACAAATTTTACAAGTTAACTACTAACTAAAAATTTTTCCATCTTGATTCTACTTGTTGTTTTACACATTAATCTCATCAAAACTCATTTCAACTTATAAAAATCACTACTTAATAATACATATTACCTATACCCTTCATTTTTTCACATAAAACGTGAGTTTTAAAGTTGATAGAAGGGTTTTCAAAATGGCTTTGAAGTCATACGATTTTTCTTTTGAACATTTCTAACAAAAACTTTTCCTTTTGAAGTTCTTTGTCTTATCTACATAAAGATCCACTAACTATCACATTTATATACACAAAACCAAATCTTTGAGCATTAATGCGTGAAAACACAAGATATCTATGTGATCATGAATGTCAAGTATAATGTGAGTATCTAAATGCTAGATCTACTACTTATAATGCATGAAAAGAGTTTAAAATGAACATATATTTTTATACAACATATCTACATTTATATACATGAACATGATAATATCTCAACAAAAACTCATCAAACACAAGATATACTCTTGTGATGGCTTGATATTCATGTATTAGCATTTTCTTATCCCTAGCAAATACTCATGAGGATTTAAGGTGAAAAATACACATGAATAATCTTGCCATTACAAGATTAATTGGTAGAGAGGCTTAAGAATCATCACCTAAGATTGGATTAAGTGAAGAAATGAAGCTTTTGTATGTGTGGTGGGGTAGTGGAGCTCACGGCAAAAAAGAAGAAAATGGACAGGATTTGTGATGTTTTTGAGCAAATGAAATAAAGTGAAGGAGAGAGAAAGTTAAGGATTATTTATAAAGTAAAATTAGGGTTTGTTTGAAGTAATAAAAGAATAAAAATAAAATAAATAGAGGGCAAAAATGGGGATTTGTGCCGACCATAGACGAAGAAAGAGAGAGGGAGAGTTGAATTTGTTTGAAATTGGAATTTATGTAATAAAATGTATTAAATGTGATAATTTGTTTAAGAGACAAAAATTTCTTGGAAAAGAAAATATAATGAGTGTTTATAAGGATGTAAGACTAGGGTATGGGTTGTGTGTGTAGTGGGTTATACTTTGA
>JAMXBD010003955.1:0-93237 GCA_024138025.1 Combretum micranthum
AGTCTCCACACCACCGAGAGCACAAGTAGTGTTTAAACTAGCGCACTTATGTTTAGAACATTTTGTACAAATTTTTAGACACTACACCACCCCAAGCATGCCCATGTACTTCAAAGGCACTTTTGAAATTCTAACAAAACTTGCTCTCGGGTGGAATTTTTGTGCCTAGCATGGCCTCGAGCACTGCCGTGCACCCAATGAGGCACTCCACACTTCACAAAATTTGCTCTTGGTAGAAATTTTAGTACCTTGCATGACCTTAAGCACGACCGTATACTCCAAGAGGCACTCTCCACTTAACACTCTTATATATATATCATGCATCTCTCTCCTCCATCATTCTTCTTGCTGTCATTTTCGCACAAACACTCCTCTCTCTACATCATTTTCTTGCATTTCATCATCCCCATGCCACAACAACATCTATGCTTGTCCTCCCTTGCATTTTTGGATCATCACAACATAAGTAGTCATTCTAATCCTCTCTTTTCACTTTATTAGGACGAATTTGCTGCACTTATTCTCGTGAATATGGGTTTTTGTAGATCTATGATTTGAGATTCCATCTTGTTATTTGCATGTGAATTGTTATGATTGTAATAGGTTGATAATCTCATGACAACATGATTTCAAACAACTTTGTGTCAATATTTCCATCAAAACAACAAGATTCATGAGCAATTCTAGGGTTCATGCAAAAAATTGACTTTGATAAAAATTGGGGCTTTTGTTCTATTATTCCAATTAAGTGAAATTGGAAGTAAGTAGTGTAAGAATCATCTCTTGTTTGTGCTTATAAAGTGTTAATTGCAAATATAGGGTTCATAAGTGTAAGAATTGGGGATTTTTCATGAATGAGTTGAATCAAATCAAGAATTCTTAATGACTTATGATCTAAAATCTATTTTGAATCTATTCACAACCATGTGCACGACCGATTTCCGTGCTTGTGTTATTTTGAATTTTTGACATGTTGAGAATTCTACCCCACCTTAGTACACAGCCGTGTACTTTGTAGTGTTGAAAGTTACACTTTGAATTCTTGTTTTTAACTTGAGAGATGTGACCATTTGAACCATTTGATGTATTTTAAACTTGCTTCCAAGGACTTCTTTCATGTAAGCTCCAATTTTTATTAAATTACACTGAGTCTTGTTTCTTTTGTAGAAATGAGGACAAAAAGAGTTGCTTACAAGAAATACAAAAGAAGCAATGTTGCTTAACAACCATCTACTTCATGCACTACCAAGAGGGCACGATAACATGAGAAACCTCAAGAGGAAGTGCCTCGGTTGATTTTAGATGAGGAGTGGAGTAAGAAACGAAGGGAACGTTTGGAAAAGATGACTTTTAATAATAATGAATACTTAGATTGAAGGACTTTACAAGCTTATGGGATTGACGAGGAAATAAGGGAATTGTTAAGAATTGGTCCATGGGAAAATTTTTTTGAAATACATGAGCCAATATATAGATAGATATCTTTAGAATTTCTCTCTACTTTACAACTGAATAATTATTGGATGACTTTCCAAATTAATGGTGAGGAACACAATGTTGCTACTCATAGGTTTGTTTATTACTTGGGCTCTATGAGTTGGAGGAAACTGATACTCCACAATTCAAGAAAATGCTCACAACTTGGCCCGAAGATATGACTCCCCAACATTATTGGAAAGAATTTTGTGAAGCTGACGTTTGCTACAATCCTTCCAAATCAAAATCTTCATTGATGAAGAATGTCAACTTGAGAGTAGCTCACCATTTACTGGTTCATACAATTGGAGGTCGGAAAAGTAGCCATGGCGTGGTAAATAATTTCGAACTTTTCATTCTTATAGCCTGGCTAAGAAAATTAAGATAAATGTAGGGTTAGGGGTGGCGAAGTTTCTATATAGGCAAGCCAATGATCCAAGGTCAAAAGGGCTTTGTTGTGGTGGTTATATCACCAAAATTTTGAAGGAATACAATCTTTTCAAAGCTCCTACCAATGATGAAGGGTTGTCTTGCACAAAGATTTCTGATGGTCCATTCCCTTCATGGAATCTAGTCAAACTAATCGACTTGCCTACCCCATCCCGGCATTCCATACCTCGTAGGGATGCCCCATCAACATCCATAACACCGCCTCTAATGACAGATTTTCAACAGTTGGTGTGAAAGAATTTTGGGAACAGAGAAAGTTTAATAGAATGGAGAGGAAAAAGAATAAGAAGTTTAGGGCTTTGGTGTGGAAATATTTTGATTGACTTACTGGTTGTTTTTCACCGCCACCAACCGATTTGCCTACATATGAGTCCTCTCCTGATCCTCCATCACCTGTCTAAGAAAACTCCTAAGCAAGCCGATAAAGCACCAGCTGTTCCATCCTCATCTAAAGACTCTAAAGATGATGAAGAAGAAGAGCAAGAGGAGGAAGAACAAGCCACTGTGTCATAGGAAGAGAGTGACGAGGATGATTATGAAGATGATGAGGATGCTGCCAATTCTGATTGAGTGATTGATTGTTATGTTTTTATGATATTCTAGTCTGTACTATTGAGCTCCCTCCTATTGGGAAGACTCTTATTCTTTTCGATCTCCTGGACTTTATTTTGTTAGATTGTAGGATGAACTAATTCTTTGTTTAGCTATCTTTTGCTTTTTCTTTGTTTTTGTTTTTCAAGCACAAATTTTGAGCAGGATTCACATAAGAACCGACTGAATGAATGTTTTGTAAAAATTTGACTGGCAATCGCAATTCAATGTCACACACAAGAACAATCCAGGGAAGTTTTAGTTTTTTTTTTCTTTCTTTTTACTTTCCCATATTTGTGATTGATATTACCAGACATTGGGGACAATGTCTTATAAGTGTGGGGAAGGGGTATATTAAGAAAGAAAATTATTTAGATCTTGGCTTTATCTTATTAATGCACTTATTGATCAAGTTTCCTCCATTTATAAGTTTGCGGGTTGGTTGAAAATTTTGAATCTTGAAATTATACTCATCCAATTGTTATTAGCATTCAAAAAATCCATTGTTCTGCTTAATAGAATATAAAAGCTTAGTTCATATTGTTGGGCTTTGGTCCCTCAGAAGAGCGAAGTTTGACCCCTCTAATAACTACACAAGTTTCTTATAAAACAATTGATTTATCTATAAAAAAAAAAAAAACACATAGCCTTTACTCCGCTGACTCAGGCAAGTGAGTTAAGAGTATTGATATCTGAATGTTAAAGTGAAGGAGAGTTCGTTGGGGTCCCTTTTAAACCTGGTCTCTTGGGTGATGAGCCTGGGATGTGCCGACTCAATAAACTTACTATGACAGGAAGAATGGAAAGGCAAATAAAGCCGAAAAGATACGGGCTATACCCCATCTAGAGGAAATCCCTCTGAAGGCTATTAAAAGAAATTTTTGGAGAGATTTTAATTGAAAAGAAAAAAATCTAGGGGAATGATGGATACCATATGCTTTCATCCTAAGTTGTTGAGTTTAGAGAAGTTGAATGTTTATATACTCTCTGATTAGTGGTGAGATGTAACCAAGCCACTTTTGCTTTGTTTGACTTTGTATTTCTTTTGTAACTTTGGAAGCGGTTCTTAAATGGTAAGGGTAATAGTTTGACTTATTTTGGATTAATTCTAAAAGTTTAACTATAGTATGTTAAGTTCAAGTACAATTATGGTAGGTTTGAGCAGTAGGCACTAATGAGTTACTTGGTTTACTTAAACAAAAGAATGTTATTTGTGATTTGATATTTGTCAATGAGTATAATTGATGAGAGATTATATTGTCCTTGTTTTGTTTGCTATAGGATAAGCAAACGGTTAAGTGTGGAGAAGTTTGATAAGTGTTAAAATATCCTTATTTCTATCACTTAATGGATATGATTTTCTATTAATTTTATGAGAATAATCAAGAAGATACTTAATAGCTTCTTGTGTAATTTGAAGGTTTAAGAAATGCAATTCAAAGATTATGATTTGAGGTTAAACCAAGGAAATATCAACAAACAATGCAAATGTTTAGTTTTCAAAAGTACACAACCTACTACATAGCCATTCACATGCTGAGGCATAGGGTCAAAAAATGATTAAAAAAATTGATCTAAAAGTGCCCTATCTACTACCCTAGGAGTGTACAAGGTAGTGTTGGAAGAATGGAATTGATCAGCAGAGTTTTTAATACAATTATAGAGTGTACGCCCTCGAGCACGACCGTGCAGGTCGTAAGGCACTCCTTGTGACGCTCCAACTTCTCTAAACTCCTATAAATAGACTATGCAACCTTTCATTTGAAAGGAGTTCCGTCCGAAACACTTTTTAAAACCCTAATAGAGATAAAAGAGAACTTTCGAGGAGAATTTGCCGGCACTTATTGAATATTACAAGACTTCCAAGAACCGGGTTTTCATTGTTTAAATCATGCTTATAGATTACTTTTTTAGATCTTTGCGTTGTATTTCTAAATCTATAGAGGAGTAGATCTATATACCCTTAGTCTTGTGAAACTCTAAACCCAAATATGTGATTTGGATTTGCTTTTAATGAATGAAAGTTTTTGCCTTTGTATTTATTCATGTTTTGAAATTGTCTTTCAATTGATTTATGGCCAAAGTCGATTGTTTGTATGATTCTTGTTAGATAGAAAGAGGTTTATCTAATAGGATAGATCTCCATGAATAGAAAGATTGCATGTTTCACTTAGAGGTAGGAAAACATTCATTTTCTGTATAAAGATCTGATATTTATTAATGAATCTTGTTTTTAATGCGATTTCATATGGCGTTAGTGAGGGAGACGTCTCTATTATCTCATGTGAAATTAGGAATCGATTAACTCGAGGGAATAATTTATTTATCTGTGTGATTCACTTCTCATTTCATCAATCTTGTTTTATGAAATTAGGGTTTAGGGTGAATCAAGATGATAGGGTACATTTTGCAATTGATAATCTTTTTTAAAGGCAAAATCATTGATATTAGGGTTGATAAATTAGTTAATTAATTAGATAAGTAGTAATTTTAGATAATATTCTCATTAAAGATTCAGCTAGATAGTAGAGAATAGGTAATACTAGTAATTGTTTTCAAAGATCCTTGAGGACGATACCTGATTTAATCTTGACTGCTTGAGATAGTTATACTTGCCAAGTGTTGATCAAAGGATTTGAATTAGGATTATAAACTTTAAAAAAGACAACAATCAAGTTTATGACGTTGTTGCCGTGGATCTAGTAAGCCAATATTAGGCAAAGCCGTAGTATCTACTAATTTAGTTATTTATTTTAATTGTAATCTTGTTGTTTCTCTTACGGGATATTTTGATTTGGTTCTATTTGATTTCTATTGCAGTTGATGTTAAGAAGCTCTTCATCTGAAGATCTTGTTTTTGATCCAGAGATTGATAGAACATTCCATAGAAGATTAAGAGAAAGAAGGGTCAATCCGGTTAATCTTGAAGACATGGATGGAGATAGATAACCAAATGACCTAAATCAAGCAATTGATGGAAATCAAAATGATCAAAATCAAGTTGTTGCTAATTCAAACATTCCCATTCGTCTTCTTAGGAGTGGTACGAATACGATACGCAAGGTATATGGGGAGTACCCAACACTAATATATAAGTATTTATGTATACATATTTGTTTTTCATGGAGTCATGAATTACTTTAGATTTAGGACAAGTTGCAAATGGTTCTAAATTATGTTAGTTGTTTGGCTATTAAAGATAATAACCTGTGATTGTTGCATATATTGCTATATTGCATGTAAATCTATATGCTATTTGCTTCTACGCATGTGATTAGGGTTTGGTGTACTAAGCCTTGTGCTCACTTCTTTTATTTTTCAAGAACACGTGATGATCTAGTAATCTTCATGTCACGTCCCGAAGGGTAAACTAAACATAACAGTCCGCCACACTCAATATTAAAGCTTAAGTATGACAACCTTAGTCGTTCCCAAAAGCTTTGACATCAAGTGTAAGGCGTGCTCTCACAAGTTTAGAGGACCATACCCGGGATTATGAAGTTTAATAAGATACAATAACATGTTTAAGAAAAGAGAACTCATAATATTCATTCACTTATAATAATAATCTTACAAATCTCAGGGACATTTTTCCCTTAATCTCTAGTCTATTACAAGAAGATTACATATCTTATCTAAGCTAAACTTTATCTAGAATTTCTTTGTTCAAAAAAAAAAAAAAATAGCTGGCTGCAAGGTCCTCGTGGTCTCAACCACAACTATGGAAACTGCAAAAGATATCTATTGGGGTATAAGCTAACAAGCTTAGTGAGAACTATTTCCATAAATAACTTATTGTAACAAGATTTCAAACAAGTTGTTTAAGCAATCAAATGGAATGCAACATACACGTGAGCAAACAAGCATATAGCTTTCCGGGAATTATATGTTGAATGGATTTGCGCCCTCTATTCGGGGTTTGGTGATGCATAATCTCAAATCAAGTAGTTTAAGCTAAAAAGTTTTATGCTCACGAGCACTCGTCGCCAAGCATTCCGAGTCTACTTGAATTGACCTTGCTTTTGGATTTTCCGCCAAGCATTTCCCTAAAGCCGCCAAGCAATCGCTTTCGAATACTCTGCCAAGTGTTGCATTCGAAATGAGCCTACTATCCTTTTCACCCAAGGATAATAACCCATATGCAATGTGACTTACTTCGTGGTATGCAAAAACCCATTTATTTATGATATCATAACATAATTATCGTTGAATTTTAAGGCGATCAAGGAATTTCATACAAATCAAATGCTCTATTAAACAAACACTTAAATCAATTCCGGGCTCGATATTCTTAGGGTTCTTTCAAAGAATTATTTTACATACATATCCATTTGTCTTTCTTAATTCTAATGCAACTAATTTACAAGCACAACAAGTATAGTATTTTAAGGAAATAAACTTACGATGCCATGTCGACTATTCCTCTAAGCGGGTGAGTCGTTCACACACTCCACTTAATCGAAATAATCTTTGGGATAAAGGTATCCTTCCTCGAAGTCACCTAGCCAAATAAAATACCCGCAATGAGTATTCCTTGATGATTTCCTTGAATTTTGACAAAACAATGTCAAAAGAACGTTAAAGTTCGTATAAAGGAAAGTTCCAATTTAAAATGGTCATAACTTGGTCATTTTAACTTGGAATTGCGTATATAATATACCGATTTCTATCTACTCGAAAAGATCTATTCTTTTCTAAACTTATTTGTGTCAAAATTCACCATTTAGGCCCCGAAACAGTGGTGATGAAATTCACCACGAATTTTCTAACTCAAAAACAACTTTGGTTTATTCATTCAAAACTTGCTTGATAAATACTTAGTTATCTATATAGTTGAAAAATTCTCTTTTTATAGTTATATAACTCATATTTAAGCATGCTCAAGTGTTTTGCTGTCCAATTATATTTCTTGAGTAAAACAATGTTGGTTTGAAGTTCTAGAAAACATAGTTTGCAAGAATTCAGTTTTGTAACTTTCTTGAAATGAATATTTTGTTTCCTTTTTGTTTTCCAAAAATGTTTCATGTTTGTTTTATTACTTTCCCAAGTAACTTTTTGAAAGTAAAATTTTCTATTTTCTAAGTTCTCTTATTTTAGTACTACTTTTCCTATTTATTTTTCATATATAATTTTTTTTGCCTATTTGTTTGAAAAGGTCTTTAGTTGAAAATTCCTTATCCTTTCATTTTGTTCATATTTTTCATAAAAACCATTCTTGTACCAACAATTACTTTCCTTTGAAAAACAAAGTGGAATAATAAAGGATTTAAGAAGCTTTTCATAGTAAAAGTAGTTTCTAAAATTATAGTGGATTCTTTTTGGTATCTTGAAAAGAAATGATTTTATTTAGAATATAGACTTTATACTTTTCATAAACTTATTTCTAAGTGACAAAATCTTCTTTTATTAATTACTTTTAGAAAATGAAAATTTTGGACAACAATCTAAATGAACATGATTCATGAGAAATAATAGTAAACAAAAATAACATAATAATAAAGTCAAGTATTGAAGTCTTAGCTTTTTCAAGGTTCCTGGGACTAAGAAGTAGACTAGTCCCAAAATAAAAAGAAAAACTTGTTTTGACTTGATAAGGACAAGTCTAAGACTAGAGACTAGTCTTAAAATAATAAGGAATAAGTAAATAAATTGTAACAGAATTAATAAATAAATTGCAATGAATAATAAATAAATAAATTGTATAAAGTAAATAAATTGTAAGTGAGCTTATATGCTCTAAAGAATATATACATGTATATATAGATAATACTTAGATATAGCAACAATAATATAACATGAACATAAATAGATTTTTCATGAACAAGAACAATACATAAACATAATGTAGCTTCCATAACTTTTAGTCTTTGGAAACTCACACTATGGTCATGTAAAGTTACATGACATGAAGAAGAAGAAAAATAGTAGAAGATGGTTACCTAAAGAAGATTTTGATAGTAGTATGTGGTTATGGGTTTTTGTTGTAGGTAGAAGTTGTTTTTGAATTATTTTGAGAGAGTTTTGGGATGGTAGTTGAAGAGAGTTTTGAGAGGAGAATTTGAGAGAGTTTTAGTAAGAATTTGTGGGTAGTAGTTGTGTGAAAGAAATAAAAAAGGAGGGGGGTATTTATAGGAAATTGAGGAGTGATTTTTGTATGATTAAAATAAATGAAAAATTAAAACAAATTGAGGGAAGAAGCGGGGGGCGGGGGGATCTTGTGTCGGTCATAGTGTAGTAAGAGGGGGAGAGATTTTATTTTTTTATTTTTGTTAAATAAATGTAGTAATAAGTAAGATAGATGTGAAATAAAGTTATAGGAAAGGTAAAAAGTAAAGGTTATAGGTTATGGTGTTTGTAAGAGTAGGTGTAAGAAAAAGTAGAGAGAAAAGAATAGTGTAGAATAGTAATGAATAGTGTAATGTACAGTAGATATGACAAATAAAGTATCGGTAATAAGAAAATATGTGTATAAATGCTATATCTGATATTTTTAGCTACCGAAAAATTATGAAATTGATATTTTTGGAAATCTTATATTTTTACGAGTCTAACGGTATATTCGGAATATTTTTATTATTCCAGTCCCGGGACACGTGTTTCAAGAACTTTGTCCGATCGGGTTCGAAACGGGTTGCGGTTTTACTAATCTGATCTTTTTATGCTACCTTATATAATTACGCACTATTCTACATTTTAAACTCCTACTTACTCTCACCGAGTTTCTTATTCGGGATTACCGGACTTTAAGCTACTTCGTATAACTAGGGTTTTGTTGACTTTTAGGTTTTCGGTTGACTTCTAGTTTAGGGTTTTATGCTAAATCGATTCAAAAAAAAAAAAATTGGGGTTTACAACCTACCCCCCTTAAAGAAAGTTTTGTCCTCAAAACTTGGAAATTTCTAACTGCGACGTCAAACGAATACGAGTGCTAGGGTTTATACTTCATTCTTATCTCCTCAAGTTGCTTGAAAAAGATTCATCTTAATCGACTTCCTCATCTCTTACCTTTCGAACTTTCGGGATAAACGCCCATATTAGGTATTCCTTATAGGGAAAGTCCTCTTTTAAAAGCACTTAACTTTATAACTTGATTCCTTGACCAATCGTTATATAGGGATTTGGAATATGTTGCATGTTTCCAACATATTTAGATGATAAGCTAGACTTCTGACTTATTTTATTACTTCCCAAAAGATCACACGATAATCTCTTCCTATCCTTAAGCGCACATGATTTCCATTTTGAATTTTCTAAGGTCCTTTTTTTTTGTCGATCAGTTTTATTTCTTTCGTCTATCTTGTATCTTTCTCATTTCATGAGACACTCTTGATTGTTCCTCCAAGGTCTTGAATTGTTCTTCTTGATCGTTTGTTAGGTAGCATCAAGGGGTCTCTTTTTCTCCAAAATTCCTTGTTAGCTTCATATTCATGTATTATTCTTATGTCCAGGTTTGTCATGCCTCTAACTAAAACTCCTCGCTTTCATATCAGCTTCCTTTATAAAGCTTTGTTAGGTTGTACGTAGAGAACGTTATATTAATCGATTATGAAAAGAACCATCTTTGTTAATCGATCAGCTTATGCTGTAATCATCCTTGCCTTCTTGTTAACAATGTGAGAAATCCAAAATCTCGAGAAGTTTAATTATGTCTTTATCCTGGCATCATCGAGACTTTATAGATCCTTTCGTCCTTTGGTGTTCTCACTTCTTTATCAATACTCCATTTCTTCTAATGTTCCTTAAACTTCGGTATATCTGAGTTCTCCTTGAACATGCCACAGGTCCCAATTTATGAACCGTATTCATGATTCTTTCTTACTGACTTCCTTGTCCTTAGTTATACTAAGTCGTCCTTTAGTTTCCTTCGATACACTTTTCTTCCTATATTTCCTCTTTATCCTTTGTATCTTCTCACCTAATTGTTAAGCTCCTTTATTCTTTTCTACCAAGGTTGGTTTCGATATCCTATTGGTTGTTTCCTCCTTTAAGCCTTGTTTTGAAATCTCAATGTTTAGCTTCTCAATCCCTTTTATTAACTTCTTATACTTAAGATTATATTCCCTGATTGTCGCCCTTAGATTAAACCACGATTTTTGTCAATTATTCACTTATTCAACAGGGTCTTATATTCTTAGTTTGAGTCTAAAAAGCGTTACTAGAACTTATGGAGTTTATATGGGGTTTGTGGGGCATTCCTTTGAATCACTTTTTGTCTTGATCCTTGGTTGGTAATATTGCGATCTTAACTCTTAAGAAAACGAGTTCGCGTTTTATGATTGATCGAAAGATCTCTAATTCCAGGGAGTGGGTATTCACTTTGTTCCTTTTCGAGAGTCAGCATATTGGCTTAAGGGTTTATCCTTGTTCTTCCATTATAAGCTGAACTGGCATATTCCGGGGTGGTATACTTGATTGTATAAGGTCTTGATGCAAATATTCTTGTAATGGTTTCTCCAATTTCTCTATAAAAATCATTCATAGGCTATAAGTCTAGTTCTCCAAATTGATCCTTTTCTTTGGGTGTAGTCTGAGTCATTTATCCAGAAAATCTTCTTAAAACTTCTATTGAAATTCACGAATATCTCAAGGGTCGGTTTCTTTTCGTTCTCTTTCGTATCATCGAGATATTCATTCATTCTCCTCTATCAACTTGAAAGAATATGTCTCTTCTTTTCTTGTGATAGCAAGTCCTTTACCAATATTATCTTTCCGTCTTATTGGTTTATGAGTTCTATGTTCTCCTTGTGACTTTTTATTGGGGTCCTATTTGAGAGGTATACATCTTATCCCAAGGATTACTAAACTCCATTACTCCGTAGAGTCGCAAGCGACTTCATATCGTTACGTCATTATTGGATGATCGTTCAACACTTTCTTGGGTTTCATCATCCTTTCTTATGGGGATTTTAAATTTTAAACTAGAGATTGATGCTTGTTATCGGTAGTTTAGACTAGGTATATCGAAAGAAGGTGTTGCTTTGAAATCCAAGAGAGAAAAATATTCCGATTTACTAACTGAATGCTTCTTACGTACTTGATAGGGGATTATTACTCATATTCTCTATTCATCCATATAAAGAAAAGCTTTAAACTTTTGTGCTACTTGAAATAAAGGAACAACACAAAAAAGGTTGAAGGCTTACCGGTTCCCATGTCGCTGTTATAGCCTTTAATGCATTCCAAGGCAGTCAAGTTTCCATCCTCTTCATTTATTTCTTCACTTATCCATTGTCCCTCCGGGTTATAGATTCGAATTCTTGAAGCAGTGAATTCTGACCTACTTTCACTTCCACTTCCATTTCTGTAAACCTCGGGAATTTTTCACATTAGTACCCGACTTCATAATAGATTATATAAATTAGATAATAGAGTTAGATTCTGAGTGAAGACTAATAATAGTTTAATATTTAGATTTTTGGATGAATAAAAGATTTAGGAACCGAATAAAGAGATTCTTTAACCCTAGTTAATACCGAAAACGGGATCTGGTATCTTGAATAACTAATTCAAGATATGATCTAAAAACTAGACCCGAAACCTAGTATACCAATAGATTTAAATAGAAAATGTGAATATAAGGATTAAATGATTGTCTTGATCCCGATAATGATTCAAGACTAGAATAACGAGTAGTAATGAATTTATATTTAGACTTAAACCCTAATTTTGAGATTCCTAGTTAAATCTAAAAGCTACTAATAAGAATTTATGTTCAGTATCAAAACTAGAGATATAAACATAGTTTAATTTCTGTATGAAGCCCAATACTGTATAAATGATCATATACGCTTATAACTAGAAAACGATGATCCAAAAATGAACTGTCAAGATTTTAAATACACAACGAAAATATAAATTGATAAATAACTCAAAATCTAAACTTCAAATAAATAATCGGATCACGCTTTTGTTCTAAACCAAGTTTTCTTAAGCTATCGGAGCCTGAAACAAAAATTGACCTAATGAGCTTAAGAAATCCAAATCGCGGGAGATAAAATTATACGAATAATTAGCTACGTATATATATACCCTAAATTTGCATTATTGGAAAATCTAAGTGTTTTGTATAACTTTATACTCATATTTTTGTACAAAAACTTCCAAATATTAGCTAATATATATACCCGTATAACTCGTATAATTAACTCAAAATTTAATCAAATAAATAAACTAATATATATATATATATATATATGTTTTGGCTGCTGCATTTCGATGGGAATTCGGATGAGGCAAGAGGGGAAAGAGGAGCTGCAATTGGGATCAATAATTCACAAAATAGTCAACAAAATTAACTTCCACACCAATCAAACCATGCCAACACACCCTAGCATTTATGAGGATGACAATAACAAATTAAATGAAGAGAATGTTGGAGGAAATCTGGAAGAAAACGTAGCCGCAACCTCTCCTTCTTCTCCTTCTATATATTTGTATTCATTGCTATTAATGAGTAAACAAACAAACTCCATAAGTCCTCCACTCCTCCAGCACGAAAATACATCCAAACAATACCCAAATCGAACTGAAAACCAAGAACAAACAGATCACAAAACATAAACTCGGATCAAAGGAAAAACAAAGCCAAAAACCCTTAAAAACGAGCTCAAAGGTAAGTTGATGCGATTCAAATGATATTCTTTCAAATATAAGAGTTGTATCTGACTTAAAATCATCTTAGGAACTTATTAAACACAAACACAAGCTTCGGATTGCACTCAAAGAGCTCCAACGAGGTAAAATTTCAAAATCCTAGCCTTATGTTTCAAAGAATCGAAACCTGTGTATTTATGTGTTTAAACGTGTTAAAAGTTATTATATATCCTTATATATGATGTATAAACTCTTAGAAGTAGTTTAAGTAAGTTTCTAACATGTAAAAACCAAAGAAAAAAAATCGAACCGAGGAGGAAGATGATGAATAGTGCAACGCTGCCTCAAGGCCGGCAGTGTAAACGATGTACGCCGGCGGCTTACATGTATAGGCCGGCGGCTTACACTTAAACAGAGGCTACGTAAAATAATTTTCACGTAAAATATCAACGTAAGCCGGCTATCTGGAGATCTACGCCGGCGTACGTTGTAAGCCGGCAGCTTTCAACACCGGTGCTTTCGATAAAAAATTTTTTCTTTAAAATGAGTTTACACCGGCACCTGGGGATTTAGGCCGGCGGCCTTGAGCCGGCTTACAGCTAAAATTTTGCAACGAGAGCTTTTCTGACCTAAACCGAATATATATATATATATAATATATCTACTAAGTATGTATATATGTTTGTTATGTAAATATGTATTAGATAGTGACTTTAATACAAGTATTTAAGTCTATTTAAAATTTATATCTAATAACTTTTGAAACCCTAGAACTAAGACAATATTTAGAGTATTATTAGTCTAATATTTGTTTTAACAAGATAAAATATATAAGAATGGAAATTGAAATGAGTTAATTTCTTGAGCAATGTGACTTCTAAAAATAACCAAACAATTATGTGAGATTAAATAGGAAAAACAAGACAATACTAAGTATTAATATCGAGTCTAGGACACAAGGCACATGTAGGAATTTAGCTAGATGATATTGATGAATATTTTGTTTTAAATAGGTAAATTTGACTCATTAGAAGATCTACCAGTGGACTACTACGACTGAGTCGGTATGACAGGTGAGTAATTCAGTCATATTGTGCTGATTGTGGTTGTAAATAGTCGAATATGTAATGCAAGATAAACAAATGAGTGTTTGTTGAAAGTATGATATGATCTGATTGTATGATTGCTAAAATATCTTTATACAAGCGATAACGCAGTGGTTGGTGTTGTGTAGTAGTATATTGATGATTGTGTGTAATGTATGGTCACCCCGAATTTGATTAAGAATTATGGACTTAACCAAACAGTATGGACATGCATTGCACGAATTGCATTATTGCATATATGGTTGTGACAGCCTGCTACGTATTAATATTTCGGATCTCTGTTTTTGCTTGGTTGATCCAATGTGTGAGTCTTCCAAGGTTCTCTTTGGTCTGGCGGTCTTATGAGGAACTAAAAGGCACCAAAGAACGTCGCCCGTAGAATCGCTTTGAAATGATTAATACTTAGGGAGTTTCTAAGGGGATTGCAGGAGATGGTTTGTGGAAGCCACTATATTCAAAGTGATAACATTAAAACGAGAAATCGTTGATTCTCCTGTATACTTAGTCTCTCCTGGGCAGGTGGGTCATTGAGTTTTTGTTCTTCAACCCATTAAAAAGAGGGCATAAATCTTTTTCCTGTTTGGATTCTAGATCATCCAAACTTGTATCTGTGCATACGGTTGAGTGCTTGCATTGCATATGATTTGTTAATGACTTGTGTGATGTATGGTATGTCTGGTTATTCACTGAGCTGTGGTTTCGCTCATACTCCTACAGTCTTTTCAGGTTCACATTACGTCCCTGGTTAGTTACATCCAGGAATATGGCTCCGGTAAGGGCTTTGAAGCTAGAAGTCTATAGATCTATTTTAGTTGATGGTTATGTACTATTAGAGTAGATTATTTAGTTGTATACTTCAACAGAGATATATGGTTTGTAATAGTTTGTAATGGTTATTCACTAAAACATTTCTCTCATATATTTGTTATTTCTTATCAAGCAACTTAAAAGATCTTGTTGTTTTAAAAACCTGTCATTCTCTGAAGGTAATCTGGTGATAATATTCAAGTGTAACTTGTTTATTACTACTAGGGTACCCCTCGGGGCGTGACAATTTCCTTTCCTAACCCTTATAGGAACAACTTCTTCTGATGATCTTGTCAGAACGTTCTTCCCTTGCGGGTAGTTGTTGGCGAAATGCCCATTTGAGTCGTGGACACGGCAAGTATTACTTTCTTTCCTTGGACATTTTGACATCTTATGGTTTGCATTTCCATAGAAGAAACACTTCCCAAATAACTGAGGGCACTTCTTAGGGTAGTGTGCTCCATTGCACTTCCAGCACTTAACGTCTTTTGATCCGATTCTCCCACTATCATCTTTGTTCTTATAGTGGTTGGAAAACTTGAGTTTCTTTTGTGGGGGTATGAAACTGGTTCTATCATGAAGCTCCTCCTTAAAGATCGGAGTCTCCTCTTCTTCTTTCCTTTCTCTTCTTTTTCTTGCTCCTTCTACAATTCGAGCTCTTTCTACTAATTCTCGATAGTTTCTTATGTCAAATTCTTTCAACCTCACTCTCAGGTCTTATCCAATCCTCCTATAAAGACTTGTCTTTTTAACTCCTCGCTGTACTTATAAGAATCGGGGGCATATTGTAGCAGTCTACTGAACTCAGTCTCATATTGCTCGATAGTTCTCCCCTTCTGAGCAATTTGCAAGAAGTCTGCGCTATGCCTTATTCGTAAACTTCCTAGGAAATAATTCTCCAAAACCTCATGTCTAAACATTTCCCAAGTGATTGGAGTCATTAGCTCTCTTTTCTTTGACTCCCACCATATCTTAGCGTTTAGACGAAGCATGAATGTCCCTACTTGATTTGCAGGTGGTGCGGAACCTCATATGCATCAAAAGACATTTCAATCTGAGCTAGCCAATCTTCGGCCTCCTCTGGCTTATCATAAGCTCCCTCAAAGTAGCGGTTGCTTTTGATGAAATTAGGCAACATACTCTTATATGGCCTTATGGTGGAGGTGGAGGTAGTGGTGCACTTTGGGTATGCATGTCCTTATGCACGAATGCCTCCGTTGGTGCTTGTTGTGGCGGCGATGTTGGTATAGGTGCCGGTGCTGTTGTTGGTGCCGTTTCAGGTACGGGTGCTTATGCTGGCATGTTTTGCCTAATCTCTTCTAACACATGGGCTAGATGTCCTAATGTGGCGTGTAAGTCCATTTGAGGTGCAACAGCTCCTTGAGCTGCAGGTTGCTCCGCTTCAACATCCAGTTGGTTAGAGGCGCTTTGTTCCTCTCTTCGTCTACTCCTATTTCTGCTATTTAAAACTTTCCTAAGTTAGGTTTTAGAAATTTTTGATACTTCATTAAATTTTCGTTGGAAATTGGTGGATGTATCGGAAACTTTTAATATGCATAAAAGTTAATAAAATTTAAATCAAGACAATTTCTGAAATCAAACTTAAAGCATCATCATAGAAATAAAATTCAGACATGAAATTAGAAATCTCCAACAAGACAAATCACAAAAGGAAATTTACATAGAAAATAAAAAAACATTGTTCCGGAAATTTTAAAAGATAAACTAAGATCATGGATCTAGTCTAAAAATTCAAGTTGGACTTTTAGGATTACGCTCCATCTTCTTCCTTTATTCTTTGAGCGCATCTCCCAGATTGCTGCTGGATGATCCTGGGTTCAAACTCCTCATGATTTGGTTGAAATATTTCCTTCTTTTCTATTCCCTCTCTCTCGCTCTCTCATGGTATTCGATCAGTTCTTCTTCTATCATCATTGGCGCTATCTCATCAATGGTCTTCCAAGTGACTGTTCCTTCAGTCTCCATACTGTCATTTTCATTGGTTGGAGCATTTTCCGTATCCATTGTTGAGTCTATTCCTTGTCGTCCTCGAGTCTGTCGTCCCTCTAGATAGTGGATGATTCTTAACTCATCGTTAGTCCAAGGTTCCTCGACTCCCACAGCGGTCTGATCTCTTGCCTCTTGCATGGTCTTTCTTCTTGGTTTTCCTCTAGGTCCTCATCAAGTTCATCTTCCGAACTATCACTTTCTCCTTGCATTGGTTCATCTCTTATCTTAGATCCATCCTCTTGCAGACGTAGGGCCTCGTTCCTCCTCAATTGAATTCCTGTGAAGGCAGACGGCTCAGTGGATACTTGAGTTGGGGGTCATAGCACCTCCTGATACACTCCATGCCAGTGGAAGATATCATTAATGTCCGCCTTCATCCATTCCAGATGGTCCATCAGGTTATCGTGTGCATAAACGTACACGGGTTCGATTTTCCTCCAGGTTCGAAAGTCAGGCGAAGTGCGGCCTCCATCTTCTCTGAGGATGAAGGTGGCTTCTTTTAGCATGGGCCTATCCTCGGCGATGGCAGCGATACGTTCCACCATGTAAATCATCTCTAATTCTATCATCCTTTTTCCTATATCGCAATTGTGGACGGTTTGCACCACTTGTTTCCATTGTGTCTGCATCATTCCTCTTTTCCAGATGAGGAACATTTCCCTAATGGTCTTAGGTTGTCCAGCTAGGGCAAACTCCTCGTATAATACCCTAAGTCTCAAACGGTAATCCTCCAGGTTCTCCTAAGGTCCTTTGCGGAAATTCTTGGCTTGAAGACGGGCTTCTTCTAAGGCAAGCTATGCAAAAGAGAGAGGAATCAAAAAGCTTATCTACCCATTCTATCTCATCTAAGTCTTTCTTATTCTATTCTAAGTCAATTCTTCTTAAGTCCAATTCCATAATTATGACTCCTAGGTTCTTAACCATGCCCTGATACCAACTTAAACTGTCACGCCCCAAAGGGTACCCTAAACGTAACAGTCCGCCACACTCAATATTAAAACTTAAGTATGACAACCTTAGTCATTTTCAAAAGCTTTGATATCAAGTGTAAGGCGTGCTCTCACAAGTTTAGAGGACCATACCTGGGATTATGAAGTTTAATAAGATACAATAACATGTTTAAGAAAAGAGAACTCATAATATTCATTCACTTATAATAATAATCTTACAAATCTCAGGGACATTTTTCCCTTAATCTTTATTCTATTACAACAAGATTACATATCTTATCCAAGCTAAACTTTATTTGGAATTTCTTTGTTCCAGAAAAAAAAAAAATTAGCTGGCTGCAGGGTCCTCATGGCCTCAACCATAGGTATGGAAACTGCAAAAGATATCTATTGGGGTATAAGCTAACAAGCTTAGTGAGAACTATTTCCATAAATAACTTCTTGTAACAAGATTTCAAGCAAGTTGTTTAAGCAATCAAATGGAATGCAATATACACGTGGGCAAACAAGCATATAGCTTTCTGGGAACTATATGTTGAATGGATTTGCGCCTTCCATTCGGGGTTTGGTGATGCATAACCTCAAATCAAGTAGTTTAAGTTAAAAAGTTTTATGCTCACGAGCACTCGTCGCCAAGCATTCTGAGTCTACTTGAATTGACCTTGCTTTCGGATTTTCCGCCAAGCATTTCCCTTAAGCCACTAAGCAATCGCTTTCGAATTGTAAACCCCGGGAATTTTTCACATTAGTATCCAACTTCAAAATAGATTATATAAACTAGTTAATAAATTTAGATTCTGAGTAAAGTCTAATAATAGGCTAATATTTAGATTTTTGGATGAATGAAAGACTTAGGAATCGAATAAAGAGATTCTTTAACCCTAGTTAATACCGAAAACAAAATCTTGTGTCTTGAATAACTAATTCAAGATATGATGTAATATCTAGACCCGAAACCTAGTATACTAATAGATTTAAATAGAAAATGTGAATATAAAGATTAAATGATTGTTTTGATCTCGATAATGATTCAGAACTAGAATAACGAGTAGTAATGAGTCTATATTTAGACCTAAACCCTAATTTTTAGATTCCTAGTTAAATTTAAAAGCTACTAATAAGAATTAATGTTTAGTATCAAAACTAGAAATATAAACATAGTATAATTCTGTATGAAGCCCAATACTGTGTAAATGACCATATACGCTTATAACTAGAAAAATGATCCAAAAATGAACATTAAGATTTTAAATACACAACGAAAATATAAACTGATAAATAACTCAAAATCTAAACTTCAAATAAATAATCGGATCACACTATTGTTCTAAACCGAGTTTTCTTGAGCTATCGGAGCCTGAAACAAAAATTGACCCAATGAGCTTAAGAAATCCAAATCGCGGGAGATAAAATTATACGAATAATTAACCACGTATATATATAACCTAAATTTGTATTATTTGGAAATCTAAGTGTTTTATACAACTTTATACTCATACTTTTACACGAAAACTTCCAAATACTAGCTAATATATACCCGTATAACCCGTATAATTAACTCAAACTTTAATTAAATAAATAAACTAATATATATATAGTGTCTCGGCTGGAATTCGGTGCAAATTGTGGAGGAAGAAGGAGGCGCCGGAATGAGCTCAATAATTCACCAAATACTTCAACTAAAGCAACCTAATAACCAATGGGATAATGCCAGCTCAAGTCTACATTAATTGCAAGGAAAACAACAGCTGAATGAAGATCATTTTGGAGGAAGATTCGGATGAAAGTAGCAACCGAAGTCCTCTTCACTCCCTCTATATATATGTGTATTTAATAGTCTTAATGAGTAAACAAACAAACTCCATAAGTCTTACACTCCTCCAGCACGAAAATACATCCAAACAACACCCAAATCGAACTGAAAACCAAGAACAAACAGAACATAAAACATAAATTCGGATCAAAAGAAAAACAAAGCCAAAACCCTCAAAAACGAGCTCAAAGGTAAGTTGACATAATTCAAAGGATTTTCGTTCGATTATATGAATTGCATCTGACTTAAAATCATCTTAGGAACATATTAAACACAAACACGAGCTTCGGATTGCACTCAACAAGCTCCAACGAGGTAAAACTTCAAAACCCTAGTTTTACTTTCACAAAATCGAGATCTATTTATTCATGTGTTTAAACGTGTTAAAAGTTGTTGTATATCCTTATATACTATATATAAACACTTAGAGTAGTTTAAGTAAGTTTTAACGTATAAAAACAAAGAAAAAGAATCGAACCGAGGAGAAGATGATGAACAGTGCAACGCTGCCTCAAGCCGGCAGTGTAAACGATGTACGCCGGCGGCTTACATGGATAGGCCGGCGGCTTACAGGCGGTTACACTCAAACAGAGGCTACGTAAAATAATTTTCACGCAAAATTCGACGTAAGCCGGCTACCTGGAGATCTACGCCGGCGGCGTAGGGCCGGCGTACGTTGTAAGCCGGCAGCTTTCAACACCGGTGCTTTCGATAAGTAAATTTCTTCTTTAAAATGATTTTACACCGGCACCTGGGGATTTAGGCCGGCGGCCTTGAGCCGGCTTACAGCTAAAATTTTGCAACGAAAGCCTTTCTGACCTAAACCGAATATATATATATATATATATATACTACTAAGTATGTATATATGTTTGTTATATAAATATGTATAGATAATGACTTTAATACAAATATTTAAGTCTATTAGAATTTTTATCTATTAACTTTTGGAAACCCTAGAATTAAGAAAATATTTAGAATTAAATGAGTATTATTAGTCTAATATTTGTTTTAACAAGATAATGTATATAAGAATGGAAATTGAAATAAGTTAATTTCTTGAGCAATGTGACTTCTAAAAAAACTAAACCAACAATTATGTGAGATAAAAATAGGAAAAACCCGACGATACTAAGTATTAATATCGAGTCTAGGACACAAGGCACATGTAGGAATTTAGCTAGATATATTGATGAATATTTTGTTTTAAATAGGTGAATTTGACTCATTAGAAGATCTACCAGTGGACTACTACGACTGAGTCGGTATGAGCAGGTGAGTAATTCAGTCATATTGTACTGGTTGTGATTGTAAATAGTCGAATGTAATGCAAGATAAACAAATGTGTTTGTTGAAAGTATTGATATGATATGATTGTATGATTGCTAAAATATCTTTATACAAGCGATAACGCAATGGTTGGTGTGTGCAATAGTATAATGATGATTGTGTGTAATATGGTCACCTCGAAATTGATTAAGACTTTTTGACTTAACAAAAATATGGACATGCATTGCACGAATTGCATTATTGCATATATGGTTGTGACAGCCTGCTACGTATTAATATTTCGGATCTCTGTTTTTGCTTGGTTGATCCAATGTGTGAGTCTTCCAAGGTTCTCTTTGGTCTGGCGGTCCTATGAGGAACTAAAAGGCACCGAAGAACGTCGCCCGTAGAATCGCTTTGAAATGATTAATACTTAGGGAGTTTCTAAGGGGATTGCAGGAGATGGTTTGTGGAAGCCACTATATTCAAAGTGATAACATTAAAACGAGAAATCGTTGATTCTCCTGTGTACTTAGTCTCTCCTGGGCAGGTGGGTCATTGAGTTTTGTTCTTCAACCCATTAAAAAGAGGGCGTAAATCTTTTTCCTGTTTGGATTCTAGATCATCCAAACTTGTATCTGTGCATACTGAGTGATTGCATTGCATATGATTGGTTAATGACTTGTGTGATGTATGGTATGTCTGATTATTCACTGAGCTGTGGTTTCGCTCATACTCCTACAGTCTTTTCAGGTTCACTTTACGTCCCTGGTTAGTTACATCCAGGAATATGGCTCCGGTAAGGGCTTTGAAGCTAGAAGTCTACAGATCTATTTTAGTTTGATGGTTATGTACTATTAGAGTAGAATATTTAGTTGTATACTTCAACAGAGATATATGGTTTGTAATAGTTTGTAATGGTTATTCACTAAATCATTTCTCTCATATATTTGTTATTTCTTATCAAGCAACTTAAAAGATCCTGTTGTTTTAAAAACCTGTCATTCCCTGAAGGTAATCTAGTGATAATATTCAAGTGTAACTTGTTTATTACTATAGGGTACCCTTGCGGCGTGACACGAATACTCCGCCAAGTGTTGCATTCGAAATGAGCCTACTATACTTCTCACCCAAGGATAATAACCCATATGCAAAGTGACTCACTTCGTGGTATGCATGAATCCATTTATTTATGATATCATAACATAATTATCGTTGAATTTTAAGGCGATCAAGGAATTTCATACAAATCAAATGCTATACTAAACAAATACTTAAATCAATTCCGGCCTCGATATTTTTAGGGTTCTTTCAAAGAATTATTTTACATACATATCCATTTGTCTTTTCTTAATTCTAATGCAACTAATTTACAAGCACAACAAGTATAGTATTTTAAGGAAATAAACTCACGATGCCATGTCGACTATTCCTCTATGCGGGTGAGTAGTTCACACACTCCACTTAATCGAAATAATCTTTGGGTAAAGGTATCCTTCCTCGGAGTCACCTAGCCAAAGAAAATACCTGCAATGAGTATTCCTTGATGATTTCCTTGAATTTTGACAAAACAATGTCAAAAGAACGTTCAAGTTCGTATAAAGGAAAGTTTCAATTTAAAATGGCCATAACTTGGTCATTTTAACTCGGAATCACGTATATAATATACCGATTTCTATCTACTCGAAAAGATATATTCATTTCTAAACTTATTTTTGTCAAAATTCACCATTTAGGCCCTGAAACAGTGGTGATGAAATTCACCACGAATTTTCTAACTCAAAAACAACTTTGGTTTATTCATTTAAAACTTGCTTGATAAATACTTAGTTATCTATATAGTTGAAAAATTCTCTTTTTATAGTTATATAACTCATATTTAAGCATGCTCAAGTGTTTTGTTATCCAATTATATTTCTTGAGTAAAACAATGTTGGTTTGAAGTTCTAGAAAACATAGTTTGCAAGAATTCATTTTTGTAACTTTCTTGAAATGAATATTTTGTTTTCTTTTTGTTTTTGTAATACCCCGAATTATACGTCTATTTAATTTTGGTAATTGTTAAATAGATAGTAATGTTTAGGAAATTTTAGAAAACGTCCGAAAAACCATTCCCGCTTTTCGTGAATTTAAATATTGGTAATTACCAATATGAACAATAAAAGACTTAATTAAAATAAAATATAAGTATAAACTATACCTATATCAAAGAAAAATCTTTCGTAAGACATAACAATAATAATATGATTAAATATAAACTAAAAACTAATAAAGATAAGTAAAATAATAAATTAGATCTCAAAAATAATTCAAAAGATACAAACAAAAGATAAATACTATAAATTTATAATAGTAGAATATAAATAAAGTCAAATTAAAGACAATTTAATTATTAACAAGTCATAAAATACTAAAACACTAATAATTTAAATCCTTAAAGGATAAATTATAATTTACGATAATATATTAAAGTTTAAAATAAAAGTCTTAAATTAAAAATTTTAAGTATACCATAATGTTTAAAATATTTAATATAATAGGCACGTAAATTTTCATCTAAAAATAATAACGAATAAATATTTATTACACGTATTAATTAGAACCCGAAAAATTAAGATCTCCCCAAATTTCCAGCTTGCTCTGCACGCAATTTTTCCTCTATAAATTCTTTCTAAATCTCTCTCTCCTCTCATTCTCACAATGCTCTCTCTCTCCTCTATATTCTCTCTCTCTCTCTCTGCGGAAAAGTCTTCAATAGAAGACTTAAAAAAAAAAAAAATCAACTTCTCCGAATTGGAGAAGAAAAAGAAAAAAAAAAAAAAAGAAAAATCATTCTAAAGAAGAAGAAAAAAAAAGAAAAAGAAAAAGAAAAAGAAAAATAATAAAATAATAGAAAAGGAATCTAGAAGCTCCTCCGATCTTCAAAAGCTCATATCTTTCACATACGACAACGATTCCAATTCCGAAAGTGGTGTTGTGATCGTGGCAATGCGCTCTTCAATTCAAGACCACACAAGGTTAGGTTTCGGTCACTCTAAAATTTTACTATTATGATCCGGTACGTAAAGTTTTCGTAATATTAAGAGTTTTAATATTAGTTTTTATTATAAATATACATATTTACATGCATATATAATGATAATAATATAAAATTATGTCATGCTAGTATGTGTATTTAGACTAGTTGATATTACATTTCGTTTATCAAATGAATAATAAATTGATAAATAAAAAGCTAGATGATAGAAAATTGATTATAATATTAGATAATTAATATTTAGAGTCTATTTATTAGTAAATAGAAATTTAGAGATAAATTGCTAGAGTTGAAATATACCCGATAGGATCAATAACTGATCAAAATCTTCTAATCTAAAGCCAAATCAAAATTCTGATTTCATAAACATGAAAGTTATAATATTTTAATCCTATATAGACTAAAGAAGTTTACCTATTAGATTTGGAAACTCTAATCGCGTAGGTGATAAATATAAATCTATCCGATTCCGTAGATTTTAGAATTTAGTTTTCAACCTAAAAACAATGTAAGAAAAATATAGAACCTTGACTATAGAATATATGTAGTATAATACTGAAAAATTCTCAAAACACTAAAAGTTAAGCGTGCTCATGACCTAGGATGGTGACCTCCTGGGAAATAATAGTAATTTTCCAAAACGAGTAATATCTCGATAAATATAATTCAAAGACAATAACTAGTGGTTTAGAATTGAATTATTAGATCCTTAAAGTATATCAGTTAGCAAATGATGATTTAAAAATAAATCGCTAGGATTGAGATGTAACCGTTAAAACTAGATATTAGGTATAATTTACATAAATAAGATTCAAACTAAGATTTTAATATCGAAAACACTAAAACAAAAATATTCTTAACTTATATAAACATTCGTTATGTTTTATGAAGTAAAACTTAACTAAAGAAACAATTAGAATTAAGTAAAGTAAACCTATAGCGTAGTTCTGACATTTAAAAAGAATAGAGATGTTCTATGACAAGTTTAAATAATTTAAAGTACACACAACATATACTCAATAACAAACCTATATAGACATATGAAGATTTCAACACATATAAAAGAATAAGATTCCTAAAATAAAATTTAAGTAATTCAATTACAAATTAGAAAATCAAGATAATATAAATTGTAATTGAAATATTAAACTTAACAAGAATTCCGTAACTCTAAGTATAAAATTAAACGCTTATAAGACTATAAGGATATAAAGTATAGATTAATGAAAATCATAAATATTAGTCGATATAATCAAATTAACTAAAGTTAAATACTTAAAATAACATCAAGACAATCAAAATGAAAATAAATATAAATGTATACGCTTTAACTAAAAAGTAGAGTAATGAACTCAAATTAAGTTTAGTCACTAATACTTTATGAAATAAACATTTACAAGGAATTGAACTTGAAATAATAATTAAGAATATAAAACAAGAAACCTAGGCATCATTATGATACCTTTCGAGCCCCTAAAGTAACATAGGACAAATATACAAAATGATTATTTTAACCTGATAATTAAAAACTATATTCGATAAGTTTTCCAATGACTACTCATATGCTAAAACTCGAGTTAAGACACAAAGACACAATAGGTTTCTTTGTATGAATAAGAGTATAGTAATGGGGTATCTGTTATCTCGATCTCAGGGAAGACAGATCCGTCTTCAAGTGTTCTTGTAGACTTCTATGACTATTAAGCAAGGATAAACAGGTGAGTATATTCCGATGACCTTCATATCTGCTTGTGCTTGTAGGTTTAGAGTATGATATTTTGTTAATATAAATTAAATGATTCAAGTATGGGGTTGGGAAATTTACACTTGTGGTTGCTTGTGTTTGTTATCTGTGTTGAAAATACTATACATTATTCTGAACGTTAAGTATTGAATGTTGTTTAATCATTTTGATCTTTGCGAGTGTCTGATAATTGTCTGATCGCCAAATAAATGGACTTAATGACTATTGGCGTGATAATCATAATATTGATCATGCATTACACGATTGCATGTAGAAGGCCATCACCACTACACTTTGACTCGGATGGGCCACACTGTCCCGTGAGGACGGTGAACATGGAGGACCGAAGTGGTATGTACCTAGTGTGTACCATGGGCCTTGTTCTAGGAATGGGAACTAAGTCGTCCTGGGGAGACGGCCCACCTCCTAGGATCGCGCCGGGTCATTGTTTCGGATTTATTACTTCAATGGGATGTTGTTATATGTATATTATTTTGATATATATAAAAAGTTTTCTTAGAAATTTGATTCCCGAAGTATATTAATCTGGGTGCTGATGAGTGGATGTACCCCAACCCCAGATTCGGAGGGTGCAAATCCGAATATGTATATGGTTACCGGTTGGCCATATATATTTGTTCATTTGATTGTGCACATTGCATATGCTTGTTTAATAACTTGTTTGCTTTTGCTTGAACGGTATGGAGCGAGGGTATACTTCACTCAGCTAGTTGTAGCTGACTCCCCAACAGTTTGCTTTTGCAGGTAAGTTGAATACATGGATGGGATAGGATCTGAGTGCAGAGCGGACAGAGATCAAGTTGTACAAGACTGATAGAAGGTTGAGAATTTGATAGGTTAAACCTAGTGGAGAGAATAAACATGAAAATGTAGTCTTTTTCTTAACTTAAACCTAGTTTATATTTTGTGTTAAACCTAGGTTTACTTTATCTTGTCATTTGGTAGGATATCTGATTCTCTGCGGTCTTGTGATCTGTGGAAGTTTTGATATCCAATAAATTATTTTCATAATAAATTTATATGTATAATACAATGAGAGGATAATTAATTAGAGTCTTGTAAACTCTGACTTGCAAGGCGATCCTCATGTTGCGGGTGCACACGTGATATGACGATTTAGGGCAATCCTACTAGGCCCCACATAGGGTCGCGACAGTTTTCCAAAAATGTTTCATGTTTGTTTTATTACTTTCCCAAGTAACTTTTTGAAAGTAAAATTTTCTATTTTCTAAGTTCTCTTATTTTAGTACTACTTTTCCTATTTATTTTTCATATACAATTTTCTTTGCCTATTTGTTTGAAAAGTTCATTAGTTGAAAATTCCTTATCCTTTCATTTTGTTCATATTTTTCATAAAAACCATTCTTGTACCAACAATTATTTTCCTTTGAAAAACAAAGTGGAATAATAAAGGATTTAAGAAGCTTTTCATAGTAAAAGCAGTTTCTAAAATTATAGTGAGTTCTTTTTGGTATCTTGAAAAGAAATGATTTTATTTAGAATATAGACTTTATACTTTTCATAAACTTATTTCTAAGTGACAAAATCTTCTTTTATTAATTACTTTTAGAAAATGAAAATTTTGGATAACAATCTAAATGAACATGATTCATGAGAAATAATAGTAGACAAAAATAACGTAATAATAAAGTCAAGTATTGGAGTCTTAGCTTTTTCAAGGCTCCCGGGACTAAGAAGTAGACTAGTCCCAAAATAAAAAGAAAAACTTGTTTTGACTTGATAAGAACAAGTCTAAGACTAGAGACAAATCTTAAAATAATAAGAAATAAGTAAATAAATTGCAACGGAATTAATAAATAAATTGCAATGGAATAATAAATAAATAAATTGCATAAAGTAAATAAATTACAAGTGAGCTTATATGCTCTGAAGAATATGTACATATATATTGTCGAGCCTGGATTTTTCCACTATCTGGTTCATTTCTCCTAACCTGATTTACATTAAACCCGAACCCATTTAACATGAATCCTCGACTAGGGGTTAAGAGAAATTTTAATTTTTGAAAATGATTTAGAGTCGCTACCCGATATAAATCAGGAAAAAATAAAAGCTAGGATCAATGGGTCAGTTGATCCTAACTTAGCTACTAGTTTGCGAAAATTTGATTTGAAAAATCAACTTTTAAAACCAGATATCATGGATTCAGGGGCTAACCTATTAAAACCAAATGGTTACCACTTTTGGAATTTTAAATTTATAATCTATCCTTTTCATGCTTAAAAAATTCAAATAAAAATATTATAATAGAAATATTTACAAGTCAAATCATTCATTTTTATTTTTTTTTACGTGCTTTTCTTCATTTTTATTTATTTTTTTAGAATATGAATATCAACAAAAACATCTTATATTTACAAAATATTTATTCATAATATTAAAAAAAAACATTTTTTTTCATTTTTTAATGTCGCCCCGCAGGTGCCTACGCACTCGCTAATCAAGATCAGATAAAACGTAGTTCTTTTAAAAAGAACTTTAATTTGTTGATCAATTTATATTTTTGAACTATTCTCACTTTAAGTTCATTGAATTTTAAATTTTTTATGAAAATCATTTTTTGATGATCCTATGATCTAATCAATTGATTTTTTATTTTATGAAAATATAATTTTTCTAAGTCCAAAAATCATTTTTTTTTATTTAAAAATTTTGGTTTTGGAAAATCCAATTTTGTCATTTTCATTTGTTTTTATTATTATTATTATTATTATTATTATTATTATTATTATTATTATTATTATTATTATATTATTATTATTATTTATATATTTTTTAATAATCATCACATAAATTCACAACATATTCAAAATATTTTACAATATATTAAAATTATTTTCATGCATTAAATACGCATTTCTAAAAGCAATTTATGTATAAATACATATTAAAAATATTCAAAAAAATATCAAAAAAAATAAATTTATATGAAAAATAATTATTTTGATTTTTCTGGATTTCTCTGAATTTTTCTGAATTTTTTATGAATTTTTATGAATTTTTTACTATTTTCTGAAATTAATTATATAATAAACTAATAATAAAATAATACGGATTGACCTGGGCCGTTGGATGGAGCGGATCAGATCTGGAGCGTCGGTCGCGCTTGCTTGATCTGGATCGTCTGATCTGAAGACTTCCAATCTGGAGCGTTGATTTGCTTGATCAAATCTGAGCCGTCTGATCTGCTTGATTGAATCTGGACCGTTGATCTGCTTGATCAAATCTGGATCGTTGATCTGGATGATTGAATCTGGGCCGCTGATCTGCTTGATCAAATATGGACCGTCTGATCTGGATGATTGAATCTGGGCCGTTGATCTGCTTGATCAAATCTGGACCGTCTGATCTGGATGATTGAATCTGGACCGTTGATCTGCTTGATCAAATCTGGACCGTCTAATCTGGATGATTGAATCTGGGCCGTCTGATCTGGGCTGACCGTTGACCAGTGGGCTGGTTGGACTTTGGCTTTTCGAGTCGGATTTTCGGGTCGGATCCGACCCGATCGGGCGAAGAAGACGATTACGGTGGTTTCGAATGCTTCCTCGGTCGTTTCTGGTGGTTTTCGAGGCTGGAGGGGTTGTCAGCCCGACGCCTGTGGGGGAGCCGCAGCTGGTGGCGGTGGTGGATCGCGCCCAGATCCACCGGAAGCGGCGGTTCGCAGTGGTGGTCGCTGGCGGTGAGATTTTCAAAAAAATAAAAAAATTACAGAGAGTAATCCAATCAATTCTAGCAAATCTAAGCACAATAAATCATCAAAATCAAGTTTCTAATACTCCTAAAACACTCAATTTGGATCAAATCTGATCCAAAAACTTTGAATTTGAAAATTTCGAATTCTACATCCTTAATTCGAAAATTTCGAATTGATCTTGTTATGTGTATGTTTCTTGCAATTGAGTTGTGCCTTTTGATCCTAGTATCCCCTATTTATAGATTGCAAGCTCAATTTTACGTTTCATATTGCTTTAGAAACGAATCAATTTTTGCCTCTTCATTTGCACGAATTTAATTCAATAATTCGTGTTTAATTTGTTTCAAACTGATGAATTAATGATTGATCTTTCATATTCTTCATCAAATCATTCAATGTGGGTAGATGAATCATCCAATTTTATTAATTCTTGTAAATCATCATTAATGGACAATTGAAGCTTCATAAATTGTATTTTTTTTTCAATTTTTCTAGCACGAATTTTGTGACTTTTGGGTTGCTTTTACTCATGAATTGTGCACTGATCTTTCATATTCCATGTCTACTTTGCAATGGCATCATCAATTTCAACAATTAATGATGTTTTGTCAGTTAAAAATTGATGCAAAGTAAGGCAAAAAGTCACTTTGAGGAATAAGATGAAAAGGCAAAAAAAATAAGATGATAAAAAGGCAAAAATTTGCCTTTACTAGGGTTTGAACCTGGGTCCTTGAGCTTGGGTGTGTGTTTGGGTCAATGTGTTTAACCAACAGGCCATTTGGCCTGTGCTTTGATCACTTAGCCAACTCATTACTTAATTAAGGCTTTTTGGACAAATGAGTTTAATTAAACTTTATAAATTTAAGCCTTAATTAATTAGGCAAAAATTGGGTGTCTACATATATATATATATATATATATATAGATAATAATACTTAGATATAGCAACAATAATATAACATGAACATAATTAGATTTTTCATGAACAAGAACAATACATGAACAAAATGTAGCTTCCATAACTTTTAGTTTTTGGAAACTCATACTATGGTCATGTAAAGTTACATGACATGAAGAAGAAGAAAAATAGTAGAAGATGGTTACCTAAAGAAGATTTTGGTAGTAGTATGTGGTTATGGGTAGGTAGAAGTTGTTTTTGAATTATTTTGAGAGAGTTTTAGATGGTAGTTGAAGAGAGTTTTGAGAGGAGAATTTGAGAGGGTTTTAGTAAGAATTTGTGGGTAGTAGTGGTGAGAAAGAAGTGAAAGAGGAGGGGGGTATTTATAGGAAATTGAGGAGTGATTTTTGTATGATTAAAATAAATGAAAAATTGAAACAAATTGAGGAAGGGGGGGGGGGGGGGGTTGTGGATCTTGCGCCAGCCATAGTGTAGTAAGAGAGGGAGAGATTTTTTTTTTTTTTTTTTGTTAAATAAATGTAGTAATAAGTAAGGTAGATGTGACATAAAGTAATGGAAAAGGTAAAAAGTAAATGTTATAGGTTATGGTGTTTGTAAGAATAGGTGTAAAAAAAAGTAGAGAGAAAAGAATAGTGTACAATAGTAATGAATAGTGTAATGTAAAGTAGATATGAGAAATAAAGTACCGGTAATAAGAAGATACATGTATAAATGCGATATCTGATATTTTTAGCTACCAAAAAATTATGAAATTGATATTTTTGGAAATCTTATATTTTTATGAGCTAATGGTATATTCGGAATATTTTTACTATTCCGAGCTCCTGGACACATAATCTGATCTTTTTACGCTACCTTATATAATTACGCACTATTCAACATTCTAAACTCCTACTTATTCTCACCGAGTTTCTTATTCGGGATTGTCCGGACTTTAAGTTACTTCGTATAACTAGGGTTTTGTTGATCTTTAGGTTTCCAGTTGACTTCTGGTTTAGGGTTTTATGCTAAATCGATTCAAAAAAAAAAAAAATTTTGGGGGTTTACACTTCAATTTGCCTAGTTATGATGTTTTCATAAATTATGGAGAAGATGATAGTGGAGTCGATTTTCTAGCTGATTATTAGATGTTTTGTATTGGAAATAGCTAGAGTTAAGACCATGTGAAGTTTTAATTAGTTGTTACGACTCTTAGAGTTTACACATCATTTTTTACGGTCTGATGTTTTATGATTTTTGATATAATGTTTAAGTTTAATTCAAGTTGGCACTTGGTCTATGCCAACCAAGTTGTTCAAAAGTTTTATTATGACATAAATATTTTAGAAGTTTTCTTTAATATGAGAGTTTGTAGTTATTTTGTGTTGTAGTTGTGGTTTAGTAGAATCTAAATCTTAATATGTCTATCTCTAGTGAGGATATGTGGTTGGCCATTAATGCTCTCAGTATAGAGCGTTACAAAATTACTGAAATTATTTTCTATTTTTTAGTTATATATTTATACATAATTTATTATAAATATAAAAATCACAAACCTGCTAACAAGTCTATTCGCAAATTTAGTCATAAGACTAATCATAAGCTTAAACGAGCTAGCTCATAAGTCTAAAAGCTCAAGTTTAGATCGTTCCTAAGTAGCTCGGCTTCTTTTCTTTAGCCCTCGTCTCTTCCTGTGTTTAGATTTTTCCCCCTCATTTGAGCTATTTTTAACCTCTATCACCCCACTTCCCTCGCACCTTACAAACGTCAAACCCAACTCCTCAATGTTTTCAAATTGCACTTATTTAATTTCAACTCCCAAAGTTCTAAATAACTTATCCCAAAATTTTCTCTTTTTCATAAAACTTATTTTTATTTTCTCCTCCTAATATTATTTGCTAATCATATAATAATCTTTCATCATATTTACTTTCTCTTCATAAATACATATTGATTAGTATATATATTTTATTTATTTAGTCTAATGATGAACTTTTTTCATATATGTAAGCATCTTGTGGGTATATTTCTACTGGTATATAAAGATACATGCTTAGGCTAAAAAGGAAAAGACTATATCTATTCAACCCCTATTTATTTCTATTCAAACTCTATTTAATTTCATGATTTAAGAGATACCAAAAATATTTTATGCTTATATGCTAAAAAAGGAAAATACTATGTCTATTTAACCTCCATTTAATTATATTCAAACCATAATTAATTTCATAATTTAAGGGATACCAAAAATATTTTATGTGGAAAAGACTATGACTATTCAATCCCTATTTAATTCTATTCAAAACTTATTTAATTTCAGGATTTCAAGGATGCCAAAAATATTTTATGTCCATATGCAAAAAAAAGGAAAAGACTATGTCTATTTAACCCTTATTTAATTATATTCAAACCCTATTAATTTTAATGATTTTAGGTATGAAAAATACTTTATGCTCATATACTAAAAACATTATATTAAAAACATTTATACTAAAAATACCAAAAGAAGTGGTTTTGCTTTAATAGTATAGATAGATATTTATCTATATATATATATATAATAGACTATAGAAATTAATACATATAAAATAAAACCATATATAACAAATAGATAAACTAAATATATTTATATATACACACACACATAGCATTAAATCATTTGATAAATATAATCTATATGTTATATGCATGTTTTATAGATAACATTTAATATTAAAATATGTTATATAAATTTCATAAATAAATAACATAAATATAATTTTTGTACATGATATAAAATATATGCATATAACAAGTACAATATAAAATATGAATAATATATAATATATGTAGATTTTAGAAATATATATATATATATATATATTGATTACACAAAATAAGATCATCCCTAGATGCCATGTCAACATATTAAGAAACTTTTACTTTAAGAAATTTTGAAATTTATCCCTAAGGATCTTAAAAAGTAGTTTCAATACTTATTTATATTATTTAAGGACCCATATAATAAAAATTATACATAACATACATTAAAATTAAAAAGAAAAAAAATTGGTTTTACCACTTTTATGGGATCTTTGTTAGAGAATCTCGAATTTTCTGAGAGCAACTTTACTTGTATGTTGCTTAGGGAGTTGCTTAGTTGCTTAACATCTTACGTCAACAAGTCAAGCGTTGATTCCTGTATTGAGCAACTTCCTTAGCAACACATTTTATTGGTAAATTCTTAAAGAGAATTATTTAACAATTCTTTAAAAGTTTTTTACTTATCACGTGTCAAGTTCTATAAAAAAAATATAGAAGAGAAAGTAAGAAATTTATTTTTTGAGATACTTAACTAGTAACTTTAACAGAGATTCCTGTGTCAAGCAACTTTTCTTGCAACTCAATTTATTGATTTTTTAAGTTGCTTGGTATAGGGGTCCATGTAATTGTATTGATCTCATCTTTTTAGGATATAAAGTTGATTTTGATAGCACTAAACTCGTCTCTTCAAGAGGGCATCGCATCTTTAAGAGACAAATTTAACATACCTAATTCTTGGATTATTTTTTATCTCAGTCATATTTTTATAATTTTATTTTTTAAAAAAAGTAATATTAGTTTCCTTATCTCCAAAATCTCAACTCTAAATGCAGCTGTATTGTAACAGTCACCGTATATACCACTTTATAAGAGAAGGTGACTATTAAGTTGTTATTATATACATACTATATGCAAGACTCTACAACAAAACAATTTCGATACTTATTAAGCAGAAATATAAACAAACTCATTTTCACTTATGAAGAGAAAGTACAGACTCCACTGTAAATGGGATAAATAATAGCGAGAGCATCTAAAAGTTCATGTCTTTTTTTTTTTTTTAATCAAAACAACTTTGATTTTATTTAGTTTTTGTACATGAAATTTTTGAGAGGAAAAAGTAAATGAAAAAGCAGAAAAAAAAAAATATATGTTATCATACTATAATCTTAAACTTTTTGAAAGACATATATGATTTAAAAACTCACGACTGTAATAAATAGAAAATTTTTGTCGACGACGGGCGACAGGATAAGAACACCCGTCACAGTCCATGAATTGTCCACAAAATGAAATATAAAACACATGTATGTTGTCCCTTCCGATCTCATTTTTAATAAAATCAGTACGACGCTCTCATTTCGCCTCATGGTCATGGTTATTATTGTTATTATTATTATTATGGTGTCGGCACCATCGCCTTGTTTCCATTAGTTGAGAAGAAGCAACTGCCTCAACATGAAAATATGATCGTGTAGTTAAAATCAGGGACGGGCCCAAAAGGGGGCCAAAGGAGCATGCGCGACCCCCACCCCCCCACCCCCCCTCCCAAGCCTAAAGAATTCTCCCCACATGTCTGCTTCCTTATATTACAGGAAACCAGGAAAGCCCGTTGCAATAACATTCAATTCGGCTGATTTCAAATTACAGGCCAATAAAATAATTCCAGACTTTATGCACCATTGTCACATATGTCCTTTTTTTATTTTAAATTTTCCTTTTTCCCTCAAGAGATAAGATGTTGATCTAAGGATTAATTATATTGTTTTCTTCTTTTTTTTTTTTTCCTCTCCTAGATAAATAAAATGCTACATAGTTAACATTAATTAATAATTATAATTGTTATGTTTGTTTTACTTTTCTATTTTCCATAAAAAAAAGAAGAAATGTGCATACAATAAATATAATTAGTAATAAAAAAATTGATCATGGTTTGCTTTTCCTTTTTTTTTTTAAAACCATATTAAATATTATAAAAATATTTTCAACTTAAAGAAAATCTTGGTAAAAAAATAACATATAAAAATTATTGAAGCTTTCAATGGCAATACATCAAACAAATTAAACTTTTATACCAAACTTTTTTTTTTTTAGTGACAACTCCCTATAAAAGTTGCTATACTTATTAATCTTTTTTTTCTTTTCATCAATATTATAATATTACTCTACGATATTTAGGAAAATGAATTTGATTGTTAAGATTTGAAAAAAAAACAAATTAAATAAATTTTCTCTCTTCTACTCTCTATTTCTCTAAATTAGCTATTAAAAGTCCATTTTCAATAGTATGAGTTACTTTTTAAGAATGAAAGTTATAATTAAATATCTTAAGTCTTTTAATATTGAAATATAATGATGCCATCATGTTATATCTAATATAATGTTTTTTCTTCCATTTCTGTATAACTAATATAAATTTCATTAGATGGTGTTGTCCTTTTATTTTTAATTTTCTATAACTTTGATTGAAGTATTTCAATTGGGTTTTTTTTTTTCCTACATCTAATATAAATATTATATATATGTATTATTCTTTTTTATAACATGTTAATGTAATAAGTGTTGTACATAGTATTGTAAATGAACTACAATTTACAATTAAGCTCTTTATTAATTAAAATGTCATGTGACTTCAATATATATTTGTTTGATTAAATATAATTTGTGACGTAATACACTCTTTTCACTTACAATTATTATTTATTTGTCACAAAAAGCTGATAATTATAATTAACTTATGCGAAAAGAATTGGTTCATTCTTATCATCTTCAAGTCAAAAAGAGTAGAAAATTCCAGTTCATTCTACCATCAATATCCTGAAGAATAGATTGTGGAATAAGATGGGCATTCAATTTCTGGCTAATTGTCTTTTGACGCAAATTCTATTATAGATGAATTTTATGATAGGAAAAAGTAATGAATGTAACTCAATGATTTAATTTTTTTTATTTGAAAATTTTAAATATATTTTTTTATCACTCGTTAAAATGGTCACTTTTTTTCTTTTTCCTTCTCTCTCTTTTAAGAAAAGAATTTAATTAGTTTATGGATTAAAAAAATGAATAAAAAAACGATTGCTTAAAATTATGGAGAGGAATGAATGGCTACCCTTTTAAATATAATGGGTATATATACATATATTATTTTATATATCATATATATACACACACACATATATATAAGATCGTTTTCTGTCTATTCCTTAGTTGAGATAATTCAAAAACATAAAATTAGGGGACAGATAATATGAGAAATCACTATCTAAAATTTTACTAAATTTTATTCCGAAAATTTGAAGTATGTTTGAGGGCATGCTCTTTTAAATTTTCACTTTCAATTTTATTATTTTGGCGATCTTCTTTATTTTCCACCATTGAACTTTTGCCACTCATCTTTCCAAAAATTGTGGAAATAGTAAAATTAGCAATAAAAAATCTTACTTGGTATGTGTAGAAGATGAGCTAGGGATCGTAGCACAAAATGTCGTTATGAGAACTTAGACTAATGACATGCAATTATTTGATATGTCTGAAAAACTTGCACTGCTCAGTGTTACTTAGCTACAAGTTTGTTTATTCATATTATTGAGGTTATGTGAGTGTGGCGCAATTACAAAGAATATGCATACAATACAAGTATACATGGTACGAAATTCCTTGATTCCTTTACTGACAATTTGTTTGTGATGTCTAATCTATGTCTTTATTATGAAATCCTAGTAGAGTTTTTGGGGTTTATGTGAATGATTTAGTACTTTAGGTGCTCTTGAATGTAATTAGTTAGCTAAAACAAAAAAGCAAGGTTAAGTTCAACGTGAAACGCACATACAAAAGTCTTCTTTTTTTGGCCAAACACACACACAATAAGTTAAAGAGAGAAAAATAATAGGGAAACTCTAAATATGTATTAATTCATTGTTTGGATGAATTACAACTTCAAAGCCGTACTGTAATTTTCTAAAAATGCTGCTATGATTGTCTACGAAGTGAATTATCTCATCTATGTTGTTAGATATGTTATAACACCATAATTTTAGTGATTTATTGCAGTTTATATCTGTAATCTATTGTGATTCATTAAATCTAAAATTAAACCTTATTTTGATAGTAGAAAAGGAAATTTAAGGTACCTATCTATGAAGAATGTGCTTTGCTTATGAAGAATCTTGCATTTGTTTAAATTAATATGGTGATTATGAATATTTGTTTACATGAGGATGTAAATTTTCAATTGTGTTCTAGTACACGATGCAATTAGGTCTCCAAAGGCATTCCCTCTTTCAATCTCTAAGCTAGTCAAGGAAAAACTTGATAATTTAAGTAAAATACCCCAAACCTCCACCTAAATTAGAAATTAAGTTTAGATAGATTGAGTAAGTCAAATGAAAGATAGGATGTAATTAGAAAAGTTGAAATCATTAGATTAGTAATTAATTAAGTTGAAATTGAGATTTCAATACCTAAAACCCTAAACATGTGTTGAAATGTTTAATGGGTTCCTAAACTCTTAAACTTTAGTCTAAATTTCAATTCCTTAATCTTTATAAAATTTGAGTTCATTTATAATATAAAAGTATCAGTTCTTAAACCTGAATCAAATTAAATATCATTTTGATCTAAATTAAATCTTAGATTAAGTTTTTAATTTTAACCTATTGATTCTGAAACCATCTTTTAAATACTACTAGAACTAAAGATATTGATATGAAAGTTATAAACCTAATACATTTATTGTAAAATGTCCTAATTTTAGCCTTATCCTTCCTTTTATTATTTTCTTTCCCCTGCGTCCTCCTATTCTCTTCCTTTTTCTTTGTATTTATGTTTTCTCTCTCTCCCTCTTTTCTTTCTCTTCTCTTCTTCTTCTTTTCTCTCTTCCATCTTTCAAATTTATCTCTCTAAATCTCAAATTTAAGAAGAGAAAAAGAGAAATCAAGTTAGAAATGAAAAGAAGAAGAGGAAATCAAATTTAGAAATAACATAATAACAAGAACAAGAAGAAGTGTAGAGAAGATTAAAAGTGTATATGATTGCCAAAAAGAGATAAGTTTTGCTTTTTCCTTTGTTTTAATTGTTGTTTATATTTGTATGTGTTGTTTTGATGCTTGATACATGTTGGGTTGGTGAAGGAGATAATGAATAGTGAATATAGGGTTTGATGGAATGGTTTGAGGTGTTTGATGTTGTTAAATGAGTATAAAAGTGTTAGAAGTATGAAAACTCGCTTGCATGATGTTTAGATGATGTTTTGATTGAAGTACACTGTTATAAGTTGATAAAATTAAGATAAAAAGACAAAAGAAAATGTAACACGGATTCCCTATTCATTACGGTCGTATTACAGCTCGTGATCTCCTTGGAACAAGAATTTTCAAATGAAACAAGCCAAATCACGGCTATAACAAAGGGAGTTATCTCTTAGGATCAAAATTTTCTTATGCGATATTGTTTTGTAATTTAATCATAACCTTTCCGTAAAAACTCAGATTAAGATGATTAAAAATGATTTGGAAAGCTTAAAAAGAGATCTACAACTTTTGTGTTTTAAGTTTTTGCAAATTATAAAAGTACTATGGCTATATTTTGATTGATTCTAGCTGATACATATTCCAAACAAAGTTAAAAACTTGTGTTTGCTTGTTAAATGTGTGTAGTTAAGTGTAAAATGAACTTAGCTAATAAACCTAGGTTCAAATTGACTAAATGGACTTGAATGAATTAAAATGAATTAGATTAATTAAGTTTAATCACTTGGCTAACTTAGTTAATCAATCTAATTTCAACTTGACAAATAGACTTTAGTAGCTAAAATGGACTAGATTGACTAAGTTTAATCAAATGACTTAGTAGTTGAATTAAATGATTAACTCTAATCAATTTGGTTAGAATTAAGTTAAAATAGGATCAATAGCTAATAATTGTATTAGAATGATATGTTAGGATAAACCATAAATAACATAAGGAATATATTGTTTCAAATGTTTTTTGCTTCGAAAATAATTTCTTTTTTGAATATGAATGCTTTGTTGATGCTTTTGTAATAAAATACTACAATCAAAGTGAAAAGAATACTTTGACAGACAATGAAAAACTATCCGTATTTTAGCGGACGGATCTTTCACAGCTATAGCGAGATTCCTAATTAGTATATGATCAAAAAGGATAATAAAATAAGTTTGATATAATGGACTATTAATTGAATTTTTATATGAGTTTAATTCATTAATAGATATGGATATCTATTTATCTTTTGAGATAGCGTTGGACTGCCTTCTATTTCTGATTAGACTTCAAATATGAAAAGTACACAGTAATTTGCGTGATGATTGTTAGGAGAGGCATGCTAAAATGAATTAAATCTTAAACTCGGCTTAATAATTGATGAGTGATGGTTATGCATGTGCCGTTGAATCTGATCGGGAAGCGACAACCCTATCATGATGCAATAACACGGTAGTTAGGTGCTGAGATGTCATGATGCAATGACAAATACGATGGTGCAATGGTATACCATGATGCAATGGCGATTTATATGTGATTCAGCGAATAGCTAATGGGGCATATAATATCAGCATAATGTTTACTTAGGCTCAAAACATGTTTTAGTTCACGTTTATGGGACCGGTTGAACTAACTGATGTTATGGACTGAGATAAGAGAGTGTGTGTAATAATGTGAACCCTTGAGCACTACTGTTTGACAGGGGTCATTTACTCTAATAAACTCGGGATAATTTATGTTTAATTTTGCTTTGAACCTGCTTAAAGTTGAGAATATGGTAGTTAATGCCTAAATATGTTCATTTTAGGTGACTAAAGGCAAATTCTCAACTCTTAGGTGAATAAAGATCATTTAGAGTGAAAATGACTTGTCACCATCCTCCTTACACCCATGACACAAGTGGTGATTTTTGCAGATTTAATTCATGGACTCATCACCACCCTCATCATGCCTGTGACAAAAGGGTGATCGCCATCGCTACCCCCATTACCGGCGGTGACAAAGATTGTGATCTATGCTGATTTGGTTAGTTTGCTCATCACCACCCTCATCACGACGGTGACGAAGGGGGTGATCTCTATTGATTTCATTTTTAGGCCTATCATCGCTCGAGTCACGACCGTGATGAAGGTGGTGATCTCCGCTATTTCCACATTAGATGTAAAATAATCGTTTCTTGAAGAGATGTGAAGGCCAATGGCATAAGGAGAAGATGCATTCATGTATAGTCACTTGGGAACTATACATACAACCCATACATACCATTAAGGGATCCAAAATTTTGTACACACCAAAACAATATAATTCAGTTTGGTTTTATAACATTATACCTGTTCAGAGTCTTCTACATTGTATCTCGTTGTAATGTACTCCTTAGAGACTCGTAAGAGAGAAGGAAGAGGAGATGGCTGTTGTAGTCGTTTATTGAAGACTTCAACATTTGTATCATGAAAAGGGAGTTTTCTCTCATGTTTCCTTTGTGTTTTATATTTTGTTTTTTTTTCTTGTTGCATGATGTATGAGTAGTGTTGCTTAGGCCTACTGTATCATAACTGGATAGGTATTGGTACGTTTAATCAATGAATTATTATTAGTTTTCTTAAATTCAGCAGTTAATTATTGAATCGTGGAATTGTATTGTGCACGGTATAGTTTCATGTCAGATTTCATTAGGACAGATCAAGAGACAGTCCCTTGAACAGATCTAAGCTATTGGAAGGAATTGCTCATGATGCCTACAGATAGGATTATGAAATTCTGCATATACTTAATTAAGTAAGGAATTCATGAATTTAATGTGATCATAAGTTACTATTAGTGAGGAAGAGATTCCAATGGATAAACTTAGGATTAGATGTTAGTGATCTTGAGAAAGATGCTAATGTACCTAATGAATTCTACAATTTAAGAAATTAATGATATTAATTGCATGCTCTTAATGTACATTTCAAGTTTGTTTATGAAGCAAGGTCTAAGTCATTGTGTTCTGCATTTAGTTAAGTAAATTGATGTTAGTAATCATTAGTAATAATTTGTAGGAGGACTCACTCAATTTTACAGGCTAGATAATAGAAAAAAGGTGAGTAATAGTAATTGTCAGGATCTCCAAGGTATACAACCCTATATTTCAGTGATATACTATATGCGATAGGTACACTTGCCTAGCGTTGACTAGTTCATAGGAACGAGATAATATGAATTAATTTATTAAAACTCGATTAAGAAATAATGCAACCACTATTACTCACGACCCCCCAGATTCTCAAAGGCTTATTTTAGAGTATGAGAGCTCCCATGTTGGTTGTTTTATTTAAATGAAAGGTAATAACTTGTTGTTTGTTGCATTACATTTAGTTAGACTTGCATGTCATTTTGTGTATGTTTGTATTATGTACTGGGCTTCAGCTCATTATTATTGTTGTTGTTCTTTTTCCAGGTATTTTATTGAATTGGTGATGATGATGATGATGATGATGATGCTAATGTCAATAATAATAGTGTTGGTGATGATGATGTTGATGTCTGATTCGAGTTATGGGCGATCCTAAGGATTTAAGAAGAGAAATGAAATGAGTTAGGACCGATGATATATTTTATTATGTTTATGTTTTATTATAAAGAGCTGGATTTATCTTTTGAAAATGTATTTTCTCTTAAAATGGGCTTGGTGGTGCCCATACGTTTATAACTATTGATCTACTCATGAGGGCAGATTATAAAACATTTTCAAAAGTTTTATGTTTTAGAAAGTTGGTCTACTCTGATGGGAATAGAGATTTAAAAATTGTTTTTATGAAGTTTTATTCACTACTGCTAAATCTAGTTGTTTTAGAAATCTAAACCAATGATTTCATTAATTAAAATCAGTTCGCAATGTTTAAAATAAACATATCATTTAAGGAGGCCTGAGCGTGTAATACACAAAGTATTATACATGGTGGCAACTGCTCTAATTAAATTTAAGGCGTACATTAATGTGTGGTAGCTTCTATGGTCCCACGACAAGACCGTTTGGTTAACGATCTAACTATTAAAATAAATATAGTAATTGGAATATCAACTATTTTAGTGGTTCGATCATACTTGGGCATGGTGTGTGTTATGCCCCGAGGGGTACCCTAAACGTGGCAGTCCAGCGTACATAATACTAAAGCCTAGGAATGACTACCTCAGTCATGCAAAGGTTTCCATATCATGTACAAGGCGTACATCATAACCAAGGGAATGCATTGGAGTAGCGCAATTTATATTGATAATAATAAGTAACAAGGCAAGAAGAAACTTATCATAAAACCTAAATATATTAAATTACAATTCTTAGGGTATTCCCTCTATTGTCTTTCAAATAAATACATATTAGAATTCCAAAACACTAACATAGACTACATTATATAAAAGAACCTTACAAAATAACTTCATCTTATGTTTCCATTGCCTTCATAAAAGCTTAACATCCTTCAATGACTTTCTTAATGTCATGATCCTCAATTTAAGCCATGGGTATACCTGTTTCATCAAAATCTATAAAGGGTATAAGCTACAACTAGCTTAGTGAGATATTCATTTTCATTCGCACCATGTTTTCACGTAAGTTCATTTAAATTTTCACACATATGCTATGCGTATAATGTAATAATTACGTGATTACGCAAACATATATAGTTATCCGGAAACCATATATAGAATGAATTTATCCCTCCGTATCGAAGATTAGGGAATCGGTGATGAAGATCCTTGATCTTCTACTACTAATCCCTAAGTTCCCACCCAAAGCATTCGGTTGACTCGGCTCCGAACCTAGAGTCGCATTCCCCCAGGAGATTTAGATTCTCTAGGAAGGAACATGGCCCGTGTCATAGCACGATAACAGCCAATCCAACTCTACGCGTAGGAGTAGCAGCCTTTCGAAAGAAATGTGACTCGATGGATGCTATGCATGAGCGTTTTATTTTTCTTAAGTCAAATCTTATTAAGGTTTATTAAGGGGCGATCAATCAACTTAGCAAATAATAAGCAGTCATATAAGTAAGTAAACAAAAATACTTAAACAAGCAGCTTGAAGTTGCGATATTCTTAATTCTTATTTCACGCATAAACATAGAATCACATATATATATATATATATATACATATACATATCCCCAAATTCCCATACATATCCATTTTTATCTTTTCTTAGTATGCTAATGTCACTACTTTACAAGCACAAGCAAGGTAACGAAACTAAGAGGAATAACTCACTCGTTCATTTCGAGATCTTCTTAGTCGTAGTAATCTCCAAGAAGGGTAATCTTGTATCTTTTGTCACCTAAACAAAAGAATACCTGGGATAAGTATTTCATAAGAAATTCCACTTAAACTTTCTAATTCTATTTCACTATGTTCGTCAAATTCGTATATAATAATGAAATTCTAATTAAAATACCATAACTTACTCATTTTAAAACTTGAATTTCGCATATAATAATACCGTTTCTCTACCTATTCGAAAAGATCTATCTATTTCTAAGGTTTCTTTGTCATATAAGGTCATTTGGTTCCGAAAACGTTGGTACAGATTTAAAACAAATATTTCTAGATTTTTACAAAACCATTTTCTAACTCAACTTCATTAAAAAATCCTTTAGTAAAATATAGATATATATATAATATATATAAAATTGATAAATCATTTAATATATAGTAAGCTCACTTTTATATGCAAAAATTCTAATGGTAGTATCTCAATAATTTATTCCATAATACAATTCATTTTAAGTTGTTAAAACTTTAACTTTAACAATTTCTTTTCAAGTATTTTGAAGAAACATTAATTTTCATAGGTTATTATAATAAGGATATTCTTATTTTATTTCCTTCATTTCCTTTTTGCAAAATAAGTAAATTTTCCTTTAAACCTTAGTTTTTTTCATAAATTTACTTCTAGTGATAAAAGATCAAATTTCAAAAGTGTATTAAGTTGTTAAAAACCTTTTTATAAATTTGTACTTAAAATGGTTTTTAGAAAATGAGTCTTGTCTTCTTATATTTATATTTAAAATATAAGTTTTTGTTTTCTAAACTTGTTCTTTTATTCCTTTGAAAAGAATCCTCTTTATTGATTGAAAAATCCTTGTTTTTTAATCTTATCTTATTTTTATTCATTGAAGATAAGTTTTTTTTCTTGAAAATTCATTATTTTTCCTAAGTGGGGTGTATAACTTGTTAATTCATCCTTAACTTTAAAAACTAGTTGTTTCTTAGTTTTGTTATGGATTGAAAAAGAGTTTAATCTTAAGCTTTTTTTTTTTTAACTTTGAATATTAAAAAATTATTTTACTAAAACTTAGGTTGCCATAATGTACAAAGAAAGTATTCATTTCTTATGTTTCCTTGGTAAAGTTATCTTTGTTATTTGAGAAAAATTTGAGAAAACTTGTATTACTCTATTTTTATGTTGTTGATAATAAATTCATTATTTTGTGACAAGTCACATAATAGAAAATTTAGTTTTAAGTTTCTTTAATAAAGTAAAATTCTACTTTTAAATTAGTTGAGACAATATCATTATGTAGATGCAAGTATTATGAGCATGTAAAATAATAAGAACATGAGAAAATACTAGAAACAAATAATAATAAGCTAGATAATAAAAATATCAAGTATTAGGAACCTTAACTTCATCATGGTATCCCGGTCAAGTATTGAGAGCCTTAGCTTCATCAAGGCATCCCAAGACTAAGAATATACTAGTGAAATGACCTATTTATATTTTAATCAAATCTCATGTGTTTATTAATTTATTTTAAGGAGATGAATTGAATGAGTATGTTTTGTTAGTAGTTTAATATATAAGATTTTGTATGTGTATATGTTATTAATATTTTGTTCTATATGCATTAATGTGTGAGTAATGAATTATTAATGTTGTCTTGTGCATATTAAGATGTTAATTAAGTTAGATTAATTAACTCAACTCAATTTTAAAGATTAGTTGATTGAGTTCCTTGTAATTAAATAGCATTATGCCCTAAATGTAAGCTAAATGGAGCCCAAATTAAAGTGAAATGCAACCTAAAGTTAATATATGCATTAAGGGGTAATTTGGAAGTGAAAAAGTCAAAATTAAGTTAATTTGATTACTTTTTGAGGCAGCTCAAAATTTTATCCGAATTTTCTTTTCTTTCTTCTTTTTCTCTTCTTCTTCTTTCCTCCATTTCCATCTTCATTTCCAAGCTCAAGTTAGGGTTATATCAAGTTGAAAATCAAAGTTATTCTCAAGACAAGGTATATATATGTATGTATTTGAATTGGTTTAGTTTAGGTTGTTGTGATTATTGTTTTGTTTCCCTTTCTTGAAATAGATGTATAGATAGTTGGATGAATTGAGTTTAAGATTGATCAAATTGTTGTTCATGCATGGAATGAGTTATGTATGTGTTATATGAGTGTGTGAAAGTATGCATGTATTGTTGTATTGATATGAAGTGTCTTGATGTAACAAAGATAGTTTAAGTAGTTAGAGTGGAGATTGATGAAAATGGAATTTGAAGTGTTTAGTGATGTTGAATTCATGCCTTGGGTTGCTAGAATTGAGTAGTGTATGTTGGAGTATATGAAGTTTGAAGTGTAGTTGAGGAAAGTTTTTGAAGTGTTTTAAGATGTAGTTTTACAAAGTGAAAACAGGGGATTTGAATTTTCGTATAAGCTTGTTTTTGTAACGTACGCCGGTCTGGGGATTCTACGCCGCCGGCGTAGAGGCGGTGTAGAAAGCCCACAGAATGATTTTCCCTAACGCTGTTTGCAACGCCGCCGGCTTATATGCCGAAGATTTGCCAGCGTCTGTTCTTCAGAACGTACGCCGGCAATTTGAATCTCTACGCCGCCGGCGTAGAGGCGGTGTTGAAAGTTCACAGAACCAAATTTCTTAAAGCCGACTGAACGCCGCCGGCTTTCGCTAGGAAGTCAGCCGGCGTTCTTTCTTCTAACTTGTACGCTGGCTTTTGGGAATCAAGGCCGCCGGCGTAGGTTACAAAGGCTGACGGCGTACGCTTTGAACGCTGCCAGCGTTGACAGTGTACATTTTCAGAACAGTTAACACCGGCCCAACGCCGCCGGCGTTGAGTGCCGGCGTATCCCCTGAGTTTTTGAATTTTGAGAACTTTTTCTAAAAAGTTTCCAAAGTTGTTATTTGAGTATTTGAGTTTTTGGTAAGCAATTTGGGATATATTAGGACGTTTAAATGCCTAGTCGTGACTGTATATCAATTATGTGAATTTCTTTGATAATTTGTGATATATGGATATAATATGTATATATTTGTGAGAATGAAATTTATAAATGTTGATTTATTAATTATTGTGACATTTCTATTACAGTTAAGGATTCTTCGGTTAATCCATCACCGAGAGATCCTAGTTCTATTCTAACGAGTTCAGGTACGCAATAATTGTCTGATGATTGCTAGGACCAGACATTTCTAATTTGACTTAAATTGATCCGATTTAACATTTGGATGAATTGGATGTCTATTACGCTGTTTAATCTGGTCCGAGGAGCAGCAAACCTGTCATGATGCAATGACATGTTAGCTAGGCGCTTAACCAAGTCATGATGCAATGACTTTACCATGATGCAATGGTACGCTATGATGCAATAGCGATTCTTTTGGTTAAGTGGGTAGCCGATAGGGGGAATTGTATCTGTGTAACGTTTGCTTAAACTTAGGGGGAAATACCATGATTTAGTTCAAGGTTTATGGGAACTTGTGAACTAGGCTCATGTTATGGACTGAGTTTAAGTAGAGTCGGGCAACGGCTTTTAAACCCTAGATGAAGCTATTATCTTTATGAAATAGATATAGGAGATATAAGTATTCGGACTGCTTATATCAACCCCCTGAGCAGCTGCTGTTACTCAGGATCCCTGGATTCCCGAGTGTGACCGGGGTTTGAATACCCTCTTGTTGATTTGTGAATCAAAATGTAATAAAGATAACCACTTGTTTTATGATGCATTTACATCAATTGGATGACTTGTTTGCATTGGTTATTGTGTACTGGGCCTCTGGCTCACTTTTGCTGCTTTGCAGGTCATGGAGACGAGTATTACGATGACTTGGGCTATGGGTCCGATTTTGAAAGATTTCTGGACGAGTGGGATGAATAGGATCCGATGACCCGGGACTTTTAGAAGACTTTTTGCTAAGGACCAGCTTTGTATAGAAGGCTTGTTAGTTAAGCCAAGTTCTTTTGTAATGACCTTAAGATCCATTAGGATTCTCATGTTTTGAGAAATCATGTAATTGTTTTGTTGTGTCATGTATTGACACAAAGCAATGGTTATTTGATGTAAATATATGTATAGATTGCTTATGTTAGCAATCTTGTTTTATTTAAAAAGTTCTTTACAAAGTTTAGTGATTTGATCAAACAATTTTCATAAACTGTTAGTTTTAGGACAACCTTACATATAATGTGAAAACGTTATATGTGGTTGGGGATTCGGTACTCTAAATCTCGGGATTTAGAGGATCGGGTCTTTACAGATGGTATCAGAGCCTTGTTTATGAAATTGTTTGATTAAATAGTGGTGACTTGACCTTAGATACGGTGAGTTAGTTAGACATATATAGGACTTGTTTATATTAAGTTTTATGTTAATTGTTATTAATTGTTTTGATATTGATTTGACCTTGTAAAATTATTATATGTCATACATGTTGCATGTTTGTTTAAAAGATGGATAGGTCACGAAGAGTAACCCGACAATCTTCGGAAAGAGAAAGTATGCCACCTCCTTCTCAGTCTACTATTTCAGCTTCTGCATCAGCTAGTATTCCAGCTTCTACTTCGACTCCATCACCGGCTTCGGCTTCTACTGCACCGAATCCACAGCCTCCTCAAATGCCAGCATACCCGCTATGCCTCAGATGCTACGGGAGATCCGAATAATGTGCTCACTATGTTTCGGGATATGTTTGCAATCGTTCAGCAGTACCAACAAATGATGTATCAACAACAACAACAATTTATGCAGCAATATCATCCTCCAAATGTGAGAGAAGAGCCACAAGTACCAATGGGAGACCGGAACGAACAAGTCAAGTTGCATGATTTTGTTAGACTGGTACCTGATTTTGATGGAACTGTTTTGGATCCGACTCGAACGGAAGGTTGGATAGTGGAGTTAGAGAAAGCGTTTGCAGCCTGTGAGGTGCCTGAGCATAGAAAGTTGATTTGGCATATATATGTTGAAGGGAGATGCATATAATTGGTGGAGATTGAATAGTGAAGGATATGTGAGACCGATACCATGGAACAGATTCAAGGAAGCCTTTTTTACAATACATTCCATCCACAGTACGGGAACAAATGATATCGAGTTGGTTGAGTTTAAGGCAGGGAAATAAAACTGTTGAAGAATATCATGCAGAATATTGTAGATTGCTTCGATTTGCGGGTACAAGTTACAATGATGAGAGCATGAAGGTTCAAAAGTTCCAAGATGGCTTGAACATGGAGATTAAGAGTGAGGTTAAAAGTTTCAATTATCAACATTATCGAAACAGTAATCAAGGCGAAGTTAGTGGAACAAATTAATAATGAAAATAAAGCTCAGAGGGATAGACGTGCGACATTTATGGGCAAGAGATCGGTGACATCCTACACCCTTATTCAAGATTTGGTAATGTTAACAAAGGCAAGCGACCATATTTGGGTAAGAAATCAAGCTCGGGACAAGTGGTGAAAGCTCCTATGCCATCTATACCATTTGATAGGCGATGCCCTATATGTTTTGGGCCTCACGAATCGTTTCAATGTAAATGGACTCCTGGAGCTTGTTTTGCATGTGGGAAAGTTGGTCATAAAGCTTCTGATTGTCCTGATCCTAAATTGAAGCCCATCTTTTGTGCTCATTGTCAACAAAGGGGTCATCATGTGGCAAATTGTAAAGAAAAGCCGAGGAATGAAGGACCGAACTTTGGAAAGGGAATGACAGCTACTAGGGTGTTTGCTTTGCAACAATGTGAGAAAGCTCCTTCGGTTGATACCCTGGCAGGTATAATACAGATTGCAAGACATCCTGCATATACTTTAATTGATACTGGTGCTACTCATGCATGTATTGCTGAAAGCTTTGTGAATGAGTGTGGTTTGTCTTCTGAAGTGTTGTATGATAGAGTGATGAGTGTGAATACTCCTTTTGGTGTGCAATCCAAAGAGCCATGTGTATGTAGGAATGTTGATGTTGTGATTTCTGATGAAAGCATGCCAATAGATATGTTAGTTCTACCTTTAATTGATTTTGATGTTATTCTTGGAATGAATTGGTTGAATCTTTACAAAGCAACAATAGATTGTAGTAAAGCGGAAGTGAGTTTTGAGTTGGAAGGTAGAAGATTATTTCATGTGTTGGAAAGAAGGAGACCCGGAAGTATGTATTCTATGGAATTGTGGGAGAAGGATATGGGAACTACAATGGGTAGTGAAGAACTCCGAGTTGATATGGTGCCAGTAGTAAGGGAATTTGTTGATGTTTTTCCTGATGAATTACCCGGTTTGCCACCGGATAGGGAGATTGATTTTGGGATTGATTTGATACCTGGAACTACACCTATTTCTAAAGCTCCATATCGTATGGCTCCGGCTGAGTTGAAAGAATTGAAAAGTCAGTTAGAAGAATTGCAACACCTCGGGTTTATCCGTCCAAGTATTTCTCCTTGGGGTGCTCCGGTATTGTTTGTTAAGAAGAAGGATGGAAGTCTAAGGATGTGTATAGACTATAGAGAATTGAATCAAGTGACAATCAAGAACAAGTATCCACTTCCTCGAATTGATGATTTATTTGATCAATTGAGAGATGCGGCATTGTTTTCCAAGATAGATTTGAGATCCGGATATCATCAACTCAAGATTAAGCAACAAGATATATCCAAGACGGCTTTCAGAACAAGATATGGACATTTTGAGTTTATGGTTATGCCTTTCGGTTTAACAAATGCCCCTGCTGCTTTTATGGATTTGATGAATAGGGTATTTAAGGATTATTTGGATCAATTTGTGATAGTCTTTATTGATGATATTTTGGTATATTCAAAGAATGAGGAAGATCATGAAAACATTGAGACTTGTATTGCAAAGATTGAGAGAGAGGAAGCTTTATGCTAAATTTAGCAAGTGCAAGTTTTGGTTAGAGAAGTTGCATTCTTGGGACATATCATTACAAAGGAAGGAATATCTGTTGATCCGGAGAAGATTAGAGCAGTATTGGACTGGCCACCACCGACAAGTGTCACGGAAGTGCGAAGTTTTCTGGGGTTGGCAAGTTATTATAGAAGATTTGTACAAGGTTTTTCCAAAATCGCTTCACCATTAACTAAGTTGACGAGGAAATATGTGAAGTTTGATTGGGATGAAGATTGTGATCGGAGTTTTCTTGAGCTGAAGAACGTTGATTTCTGCACCGATTTTGGCTTTACCAATTAGTGGAGAAGAGTTTGTAATTTATAGTGATGCTTCACTTCAAGGACTCGGATGTGTTTGATGCAAGATAATCGAGTCATAGCTTATGCCTCAAGACAATTGAAGTCCCATGAGAGAATTACCCAATTCATGATCTCGAGCTAGCCGCAGTGGTATTAGCATTGAAGCTTTGGAGACATTATCTGTTTGGTGAAAAGTGTAAGATATTCACATCATAAGAGTTTGAAATACATTTTCACTCAAAAGGAATTGAACATGCGACAACGAAGGTGGTTGGAATTAATTAAAGATTATGATGTTGAAATTCTATATCACCCAGGAAAAGCTAATGTGGTAGCCGATGCGCTCAGTAGAAAGAAATCGATGAATGTGGAATCTCTGGTTACTAATCAAGGGGAATTACAAGAAGATCTTCAAAGGATGAATATTGAGGTAACATAGAAAATGTTGACCATGCTAGCAAGTTTATCATTACAACCGATGATTCTAGACCAAATCAAGCAAGGACAACTTGAAGAACCTGGTAGCCAAAAGTTGAGAAATGAGATAAATCAAAAGAGAGAAAAGAGATGGAAATTGATGATAAAGGAATTATCAGATTCAAAGATAGAATTTATGTACCTGAGATCCATGATTTGAGACATCAAATTATGAAGGAAGCACATTCCTCCTCATATTCCATTCATCCGGGAAACACGAAGATGTATCGAGACTTGAAGCGACATTTTTGGTGGGAAGGAATGAAAAAGGACATTGCAAGATTTGTTTCTAAGTGTTTGGTATGTCAACAAGTGAAGATCGAACATCAACGGCCTGGGGGAAATTACAACCATTGAAGATTCCGGAATGGAAATGGGATGAGATAACTATGGATTTTGTGACTGCTTTACCAAAAACAATAGCCAAGAACGAGATGATTTGGATTATTGTGGATCGACTCACGAAATCGTCACATTTCATTCCACTGAGAGTCGGGTGTTCACTTGAAAGATTGGCTCAATTTACATTCGAGAGATAGTGAGATTACATGGTATACCAATGACCATCACTTCAGATAGAGATACGAGATTTGTCAGTCGATTCTGGAAAAGTCTTCATGAAGCTCTTGGAACAAAGTTACAATTTAGTACATTTTTCACCACAAACTGACGGGCAATCGGAAAGGACAATTCAAATTCTTGAAGATATGCTTAGAGCTTGTGCATTGGATTTTGGAAAGAATTGGGATGAACACTTATCTTTAGTGGAATTTGCTTACAATAACAGTTATCAAGCATCAATTCAGATGGCTCCGTATGAAGCGTTATATGGAAGAAAATGTAGATCCCTTTGCATTGGGATGAAGTGGGCGAGAGAGTGTTGATTGGACCCGATTTGGTACAACAAGCTGTTGATAAATTCAAATGATCAAACAGAAGTTGAAAGCTGCTCAAGACCGATATAAAAGTTATGCCGATTTGAAAGAAGACCTTTGGAGTTTGAACTTGGAGATCATGTGTTTCTCAAGATATCCCCGACTAAAGGAGTTTTCAGATTTGGTGTGAGGAGTAAATTGAATCCAAGATACATTGGGCCGTATGAAATATTGGAAAGATCGGACCATTGGCTTATAGATTGGCGTTACCACCAAGTTTGTCTGGCGTTCATGATGTTTTTCATGTATCTCAGCTTAGAAAGTGTATATCCGATTCCGATGCAATATTGGATACCAATCAACCAGAGATACTACCAGATTTAACTACTGAAGAAAAGCCAATTAGAATTTTGGGAAAAATGGACAAAGAATTGAGAAATAAAGTCATACCAATGGTAAAGGTCCAATGGAGTAACCAATCCGAGAGAGAGCGGTTTGGGAAGTAGCTAGTGCAATGAGACAGAAATATCCGGAACTTTTTGAGTAAGAAGGTAAGTTAAGTTTCGGGGACGAAACTTCTTGAAGAAGGGAAGAATGAAATGACCTAGATTTATATTTTAATCAAATCTCATGTGTTTATTAATTTATTTTAAGGAGTGAATTGAATGAGTATGTTTGTGTTAGTAGTTAAGATATATGATTTTGTATGTGTATATGTGGATATTAATATTTTGTTTATATGCATTAATGTGTGAGTAATGAAATTATTAATGTTGTCTTGTGCACATTAAGATGTTAATTAGTTAGATTATTAAATCAACCATAATTTTTTAAGTTAGTTGATTGAGTTCCTTGTAATTAAATTAGCATTATGCCCTAAATGTAAGCTAAATGGAGCCCAAATTAAAGTGAAATGCAACCTAAAGTTAATATATGCATTAAGGGGTAATTTGGAAGTGAAAAAGTCAAAATTAAGTTAATTTGATTACTTTTTGAGGCAGCTCAAAATTTTATCCGAATTTTCTTTTCTTTCTCCTTTTTCTCTTCTTCTTCTTCCTCCATTTCCATCTTCATTTCCAAGCTCAAGTTAGGGTTATATCAAGTTGAAAATCAAAGTTATTCTCAAGACAAGGTATATATGTATGTATTTGAATTGGTTTAGTTTAGGTTGTTGTGATTATTGTTTTGTTTCCCTTTCTTGAAATAGATGTATAGATAGTTGGATGAATTGAGTTTAAGATTGATCAAATTGTTGTTCATGCATGGAATGAGTTATGTATGTGTATATGAGTGTGTGAAAGTATGCATGTATTGTTGTATTGATATGAAGTGTCTTGATGTAACAAAGATAGTTTAAGTAGTTAGAGTGGAGATTGATGAAAATGGAATTTGAAGTGTTTAGTGATGTTGAATTCATGCCTTGGGTTGCTAGAATTGAGTAGTGTATGTTAGGAGTGAGTATATGAAGTTTGAAGTGTAGTTGAGGAAAGTTTTTGAAGTGTTTTAAGATGTAATTTTACAAAGTGAAAACAGGGGATTTGAATTTTCGTATAAGCTTGTTTTTGTAACGTACGCCGGCATCTGGGGATTCTACGCCGCCGGCGTAGAGGCGGTGTAGAAAGCCCACAGAATGATTTTCCCTAACGCTGTTTGCAACGCCGCCGGCTTATATGCCGAAGATTTGCCAGCGTCTGTTCTTCAGAACGTACGCCGGCAATTTGAATCTCTACGCCGCCGGCGTAGAGGCGGTGTTGAAAGTTCACAGAACCAAATTTCTTAAAGCCGACTGAACGCCGCCGGCTTTCGCTAGGAAGTCAGCCGGCGTTCTTTCTTCTAACTTGTACGCTGGCTTTTGGGAATCAAGGCCGCCGGCGTAGGTTACAAAGGCTGACGGCGTACGCTTTGAACGCTGCCAGCGTTGACAGTGTACATTTTCAGAACAGTTAACACCGGCCCAACGCCGCCGGCGTTGAGTGCCGGCGTATCCCCTGAGTTTTTGAATTTTGAGAACTTTTTCTAAAAAGTTTCCAAAGTTGTTATTTGAGTATTTGAGTTTTGGTAAGCAATTTGGGATATATTAGGACGTTTAAATGCCTAGTCGTGACTGTATATCAATTATGTGAATTTCTTTGATAATTTGTGATATATGGATATAATATGTATATATTTGTGAGAATGAAATTTATAAATGTTGATTTATTAATTATTGTGACATTTCTATTACAGTTAAGGATTCTTCGGTTAATCATCACCGAGAGATCCTAGTTCTATTCTAACGAGTTCAGGTACGCAATAATTTGTCTGATGATTGCTAGGACCAGACATTTCTAATTTGACTTAAATTGATCCGATTTAACATTTGGATGAATTGGATGTCTATTACGCTGTTTAATCTGGTCCGAGGAGCAGCAAACCTGTCATGATGCAATGACATGTTAGCTAGGCGCTTAACCAAGTCATGATGCAATGACTTTACCATGATGCAATGGTACGCTATGATGCAATAGCGATTCTTTTGGTTAAGTGGGTAGCCGATAGGGGGAATTGTATCTGTGTAACGTTTGCTTAAACTTAGGGGGAAATACCATGATTTAGTTCAAGGTTTATGGGAACTTGTGAACTAGGCTCATGTTATGGACTGAGTTTAAGTAGAGTCGGGCAACGGCTTTTAAACCCTAGATGAAGCTATTATCTTTATGAAATAGATATAGGAGATATAAGTATTCGGACTGCTTATATCAACCCCCTGAGCAGCTGCTGTTACTCAGGATCCCTGGATTCCCGGAGTGTGACCGGGGTTTGAATACCCTCTTGTTGATTTGTGAATCAAAATGTAATAAAGATAACCACTTGTTTTATGATGCATTTACATCAATTGGATGACTTGTTTTGCATTGGTTATTGTGTACTGGGCCTCTGGCTCACTTTTGCTACTTTGCAGGTCATGGAGACGAGTATTACGATGACTTGGGCTATGGGTCCGATTTTGAAAGATTTCTGGACGAGTGGGATGAATAGGATCCGATGACCCGGGACTTTTAGAAGACTTTTTGCTAAGGACCAGCTTTGTATAGAAGGCTTGTTAGTTAAGCCAAGTTCTTTTGTAATGACCTTAAGATCCATTAGGATTCTCATGTTTTGAGAAATCATGTAATTGTTTTGTTGTGTCATGTATTGACACAAAGCAATGGTTATTTGATGTAAATATATGTATAGATTGCTTAGTTAGCAATCTTGTTTTATTTAAAAAGTTCTTTAAAGTTTATGATTTGATCAAACAATTTACATAAACTGTTAGTTTTAGGACAACCTTACATATAATGTGAAAACGTTATATGTGGTTGAGGATTCGGTACTCTAAGTCTCGGGATTTAGAGGATCGGGTCTTTACAACTAGTCCTAAAAAAATAAAGAAAATAAATAAAAGGTTGTTTTGACTTGATACATACAAGTCTAAAACTAGAAAGACTAGTCTTACAGAAATAGCATAAATAAATTGCAAAGCATAAAATTAAATAAACATCAAGTGAGCTTATATGCTCTAAAAATTATATATAAATACATAAATATATTTAGTTAGATATGACTAATAAATTACAATAATAAAATCAACATAACAACATAATAAAATAGGAAGTTCATGTGCAAGAACAAAACATGAACATGTTGTTACTTTTACTACTCATATAAGTTTCAAAACAACACCATAGTCATGTTAGGTTACATGATATGAGTAAATAAATGGTTGGAAGAAGTTTACCTAAAGTGTTTATGCGGTATGAAGATGGTAGATGAATGGGGTATTATGTAAGTGGTGATATGTGGTAGATAGTTTGTGTATAAGGAATGATTTTTATGAAGAATTGGTTTAAGAGAGTTTGGTTGAGAGAAATTTTGAAAAGATGATTTATGGAGAGATTTTGGGAGAGTTTTGGTAGTGAAATGAATTGTGTGAAAGAATAAAGGAGGAATGGGGTATTTATGGAATTTTGGAGTGAAAATTTGATGTAATTAAATTAATTGAAAAAGAAATTAAATGAGGGTGAAGAGAGAGAGGGGGGTGGACGACAATCTTGGGAAGGGAGAGAGAAGTTTGATTAAAAATTAATTTTAGAAGAAAAGTGTGAGAGAAGTTTAGTAATATGTAGTGTAGAATTTTTATGGGAAAAGAAAAGTGTAAGAAATAGTTATGTAGGTGTAAGAATAGATAGTAAAAAAAAGTAGAGATAGAGAAATAATAATGAATAGTAGAAAAGTACTATGAATAGTAAACTAGACAATTAAAATACTGGTAGTAATAAAAATACGCGTATAAATGTGATATTTGTAATTTTTTATTACCAAAAAATTCTAAAACTGATATTTTTGAAAATCTTATATTTTACGAGTCTACAGGTATTTACAGAATATTTTGCCATCCAGTGTACTAGGGCATGATATTTGAAAATTGATCCCGTTCGGATCCAAAGGACACTAAAAATTTGCAAATCTGATATTTTTAAGCTTTCCTATATTATTACGAACTATTATCAACAATTATTTTCATTTCGTTGTTTAGGGATTAAGAGCAAGAGACTGTTGGATCTTAAATACTAGGGTTTATTGTAAGTTTTGTTGACTTATTTGTAAGATCATATAATTTTGGAGTTTTGACCGTATTATATTTTTAGTTTGATATCTATGGTTTATCTCATTTTATTTATGATTATTTAATAGTTTCAACTCTCGGGACCGTTTAACCGAGTCTAGGGTTATGAGTTGACTCAGTTTGACTTTGATTTTTGGTGAAAATTAAAATTTCTGATTCTAAAATTCACCGAGGGTTTTAAGATCTTAGCATTTCATTGTCGAGCGTTATTTGAATATATCGTTTTGATTTGCGTTTTAGGAATCGAGTAGATGATTTGATTGGCGTATGGATGTTGATTTAACCATTAGTTGGATTTTATATTTTGTTTTGAGGGTTCTCATTTTCTCAAGACTAAGAATTTTCGTGTTTAACCTGATTTAGAATTTGGTTTTAACTTCGATCAATTTTCGAGATTTCAATTTTTGGTATTCGACTTCTAGGATTATTTTTTAGGAATTATGAAAATTTTCGGGGGTTTACAGTGTGAGCTATTGGATAGTGACAGGACCGATTCAGTCAAAATTAATGACTGGACTATAAAATTTTTCTAAGTGTGTCCTAAGCCATATGGATTTTATGTCATTTGAATATTTTTCTTTATACTATAAGTCAATTTCTTTATCGAAGTTATTATTAGCCACCTTTTTCTTTGATGAAAACATTCCTTGAGTAAATTGGTTATTCATTATGTTATTAAAGTATGTGACTTTAATAGCAAAATCATAAGATAAGAAATAACTTTATTATAAATTATTCATAGTCGTTCATTATATGGAATACTAATGAATTAAGACTACTATGTTGGCTGAATGATGTTCATGTTTTACTGATCATTGATATGAGATATCGATTCAACACATGGATACATGTAAGAATACATCGTATTGGAATGACCAACTATGGAGATACTACATGGATCAATATGATAAGCATTCTCATTATAGTGTTGCTTTAGTCCTTTGACCTGATGACACCAGGGATTCCTATATAATACGTTCTATGTTTTGATTCAGCTCTTCATTATCTTTAATCGGATAATTATAAGATTGTACTTGGACATGGAATAAGTTATGCGGAGGAATATGAATGTTCGTGAAGGAATTTGTTCCTCTCATTAATATGAGAGAGATATCTTTTGAATCTCTTCATGAATAAGATTGAGAAATGCATGGCCGTGCTTAAATGAACTGATAAGGAGTTATCAATATCATTTGTTTAATTAAGCTAGACTTTGGATTCAATAAATATGTGATTAAATAATGTATTGATCCACACCTTATGTTTGATCACAAGATATCATATGACAAAGGGACTGAATAACAAAATGTTAATTAGACCTGTAGGAATTATTATAATTATTATTTGCAACTAGAATAATATATCTACCTTTGTCTATATCAACTAGAATTTTTTGCACCCGTTTCATCTCGGCTACAGTTACACAATGCCTCAACAAGATTTTTTTTTTTTTTTTTTTATTATATTTTAATGATTAAGAGTCCTTATGATAAACAATTTTTCCTTATCAAATATTTTACTTTCATACATATACGACTTTTTCAGATACAACGTAAGTTTTTAGTTTCATCTATATTTGATTAATTGAGGATTGCTTTCATAAATAAGAATATTTTCTAGTAAATATTTGATTGTCCATGCATGTCTATTGACTATTGTTCAATTCGTTTTTTTTCTTTCCTTTTCCTTTTTCTTTTTTTCCTCTTCTCTCCTAAAGTTCTACAGGTGAGGAATTGCTTTCTCTCTTTATCACTGAAAGGTTATGGTAGAAAATTTTCTCCAGTTTTTTGATTTAATGATTTTTTTTTTTATGATCGATGGTATAAGTTGTCTTAACTAAAAATCATATACTTTCACGATTGTGCATGTATTATGCCATATAAATTTGGTCTAGAAATAAACTATTTAATATGCGCATATTTTTTCTTTCTCACTAGAATTTTGTTCATAACACTCTATATTCAAACTTTCAATATAATCTTGGCCAAAGGGGGGAAAAATATCTTTCAATATAAAATCTAGTAAGGGCTTGATTCACCACTGGTAATTTTTTCTCTTTTCCCATCTTTTGTTTGGCGTTGTTTCATGAAGCTTTTAAAAAATATAAAGAAAGCAACAAATGAAATCATGACTATTATTAATGAGACTTCTTTTTTGTTTTTGTTTTTTTTTAAACATCTATTGAAAATCTTATACCAAACTATTGAAGTTGTCAATTGCAATACATCAAACATATTAGACTTTTATACCAAACTTTCTTTTTAATGACAACTCCCTATCCAAGTTGCTATACTTTATTAATCTTTTCTTTTTCTCCTTTTCATCAATGTTATAATATATTACTCTACGCTATTTAGGAAAATGAATTTTATTGTTAAGATTTGAAAAAAAAAAAAAAAAAAACTCTTATTTGGATTAAAATTTTCTTTCCCTCTTCTACTCTCTATTTCTTTAAATTAGTTGTCGAAACACAAAAGTTCTTTTTCAAGAGTAAGAGTTACTTTTGAAGAATGAAAGTCACAATTAAATATCTTTAGTCTTTTAATATTGATATATAATGATTCCATCATTATTGTTCTCATTTGAAGCTAGGTCAAAAATTTTTATTATATCTAATATAATGTGTTTTCTTCCATTTCTTTATAACTAATATAAATTTCATTAGATTGTGTTGTCCCTTTTTTTTTTTTCATTTTCTATAACTTTGATGAAAGTATTTCAATCGGGTTTTTGTTTCATTTTCCTACATCTAATATAAAATATTATTATATATGTATTATTCTTTTGTATAACATATTAATGTAATAATTTTTTGTACATAGTATTGTAAATGAACTATAATTTACAATTAAGCTCTTTATTAATCGAAATGTCACGTTGCTTCAATATATATTTGTCTAATTAAATATAAATTGTGACGTAATACACACTTTTCACTTACAATTATTATTTATTTGTCAGAAAAAGTCGATAATCACAATTAACTTATGAGAAAAGAATTGGTTCATTCTTATCATCTTCAAGTCAAAAAGAGTAGAAATTTCCAATTCATTCTACCATCAATATCCTGATGAATATGGAATACGATGGGCATTTAATTTCTGGCTAATTGTCTTTTGATATACATACAAAGAAGTATTGTTGAAGAAATTGATACAAATTCTTTTACAGATGAATTTTATGATAGGAAAAAGTAATGAACTCAACTGGATGATTTTAGTTTTCTATTTGACAATTTAAATTATATTTTTATATAACAATATGAAAATAATTTTATTATATTGATGATGGCTCCCAATTTCTAACTCTTGCGTCTATCTCTGCATATGTCATCTACATTTTATAGAACCTTATATCTCTTTATGAGTTTTTTTTTTTTTTTTTTTTTTTTTTTTTTTTTTTTTTTTTTTTTGCCATCGATCTCTTTAAGAGTTGACAACAATATTCTTACATAAAACAAACATCATGATTTGCACGTAATTTGACAATGTTTTTGCCCTTAACTTATATGGATGATGTTCTCCACATCTCATAACTTTTTGCTTTTCTTTTATTTATTTTTTCCTTCTATCTAAAGCACCTAAGGTTTATTTTTTATTTTATTTTTCTAGCTTAACTAGGGCTGTAAATGAGTCAAGCTGGGCTATTTTATAGACTTAAGCTTAGCTCTTTTAAAATTTATCAAATTTGAGCTTGAGCTTTGTGTTGAGCCTCTTGAGCTCCGTCAAATCATACTAAGTTTTTTATCAAGCATACCAAACTTTTATCACGTCTCAAATTTATGTTCAAGCTCATCCCATTAGATAGTGTGTTCTTTTTTTAACATAAAATTAATATACAAGAGTTGTTAAATATATACATTAAACAAAAATTACTTTCCATTGTTTTAGTTATGCATTTATATAAAATTTATCATAAATATAAAAATAAAAAATCTACTAACGAATTTATTCACAAATTTACTCTTAAGATTATTCACGAACCTAACCAAAGCCAGCTCGTAAGTTTAGAAGCTTGACTTTGGCTCGTTCCCAAGCAGCTCGGCTTCTTTTCCTAAAACCAACCACCGCAGATTATACTACCAGTACAATAGAGTATTTATAGCCCTTGTCTCTTCCCATATTTCGATTTCCCCCTCTTATTTGAGTTATATTTAACCTTTATCCACCCTAGTTCCCTCGCACCCTACAAACGTCAAAACCCAACTCCTCAATGTTTTCAAACTTCACTTATTTAATTTTAACTCCCAAAGTTCTAGACTAAACTTTAGGTTTTAAAACTCCTATTTATCAAAATGAACTTTCTTTTTTTCATTTCAAGAATTTCCTTTATTATTCTTACATTGATTTAGGGCTTTTCACTAATAGTAATTACAAATATAGGCAAACTCATTTACATAAAATATACTTTGTATTCAAAATATTAGAAAAACGTTACAAAACCATTTATTACATAGCCATAACAACTGGAAAAAAGCAACATTTTTACTTTTCTATATGTCGATATCTAATCAATTAGAACCCTAAATGTACACCAAGTTGTTATAATGCATGACTAGTTTAGATTGTAGTTCAAGTTTTATTAATGTTGGATCATGACAGACCAAGCAATTTGTAGAAACCTCAAGGTAGAGTAATGCACATTAGGTCACAAATCACAAACGTATAGTATAACTACCTTTCAATCAAAACAATGTTTGTATGTAGGCATTGCATGCACAAATTCATGATACTTAAAACCCCAAGCAAGTTTTACAATCTCTAAGTATACAAATTGTATACATACAATGAAGCATAAACCCAAATATTTAACTTAAGTTTTAGTCTCCCCACTTTGCTATGGCATCATCTTTGCACCTTGAATTTCCTATATTGTTAAGATGAAACTTCTTCATAATTTTGTGAAGTTATGAAAACACTGTAATGTATATATTAAGTTAAGCTTCATGAATCAAGTCATTTCTATTGAACATTAATATATATGTATATATATTGTATATATACCATGTTAAGGAATTATATAACACCTTAAATTTAGGAACATTTAATTCCATTAGAAACACTATAAAAAATTCTCAAAATCACTCACTCATTAATGAATTTAAATAGCATTAGAATATTTTCACAGATTTGTAACAGTCACTCAAATACCATCTAATAATTTGTATAAATTTTCCTAAAAGATAATTTAAATAAATCTACATCATTAATGTTGTAAGAATTATACATTGAGACTAAATGATACCAATAAACACTAAACACATATTACAACTCAAACCAACTACACATAAATTATTACATGTCCTCTACTCCTTATTTAGAAAGTCTTCATTACTAGCGCTACTCCTCATACCCACTATCTAGTTATGACTATCGATGCATCGATTCATACATTCATTACCTGCACCTGAAAAAGATAAAGGGATAGGCCAGAGCCCAGTATGGTATACCATAAATACACACACAAGATTCAACCAGCACACATTCACATAAAGACTTAATACTAATGCAACAATCAATATTTTAACATCTTTATTTTAATCCACGTAATCAACATAGGGATGATTCAGTAGCTCGCTACACGTAAATGTAATAATATATATATGCGATGTTAGATACTTCTTAACATCTATGAGTCCAAAACTGAATATTGGATACTCCCCATTATTCTCGAAATCAAAGCACCTAGATCTACTCAAATTTTTTCATACATGGCTTCACTCGAGGCACCATTACACATAAATCATTGGGATGCCATGATGATAGCATGGATACTCTCCACCTATTACCAGTAGCCATGCATAAGCAAAAAACACATTATTCAAGTCGATTAATTAATTAGTCCATTTAAGTTACTACCTTAAACAGACATAAGCAATAAGTAAGGTATACACATACCTAGATACTTGATTTGTTTTGAGGACTAAAAGTCCACTATTATTGTTTTTTTCAAGACTTCTGAATCTATTTCAATCCTAGGACAAAGGACTAGAATAAGTTTATTGGCTTTTTAAGAACAAAATAATTAATTTTAGGGAAATTGTGAGAAACATGGCTTGATAGGGAGGTTATGCACGAACTAATGCATTAAGCTGTGTTTCTTGACTGTATTTTTGCAGTACAAAATTTTAAGTCACAAAGAGGTGCACGACCTAGTACATGAACTCGTCCATAGATCGTGTACCTTTGAAATTCCATTTTTGATAAAGACATACAGAGAAACATGACCTAAAGCATAAGCTTGTGCTTAGGTTGTGTTCTACTAGATTTTAAACCTTTAATGTTTGAGAGACACACAACCTAATGCATGGGTACGTGTGGTCATGTGTACTTCTATATTTCACTTTTTTTTCATGTTTCCAAAGGGTACATAGCTTAGTACACGAGCAATGTATGGGTCACATATATGTAAAAATCATCCTTTTTCACAATTTTTCACTTGTTTTCAAGCTAAAACATGTTTTAATCCTTTCTTATTCACTTTAACACCCTTTTTATAACCTTGTTATCATCGTCCCAACAATACAACCAAGACATTAAATGTAACCTCCACCAAAAGTATTATAATGAATGTTAAATGAAGGATTAAATGTTAATAACTTTTTAGAGTTTCTAATTCTTTCATTTCTATAACCCTTAAATCCTGATTGGTAAAGTTTCCTAAAAAAATTTTTCTTACAAGACTTGAACTTTCCTATCGGAGATTGCTGCTAAGGCTCTAGAAGATCTTAAATTGAATGTTATCCTAGATGTAAAACGTGAAGGAAGGAGAGAGATTTAACTTTATCATGGTGATTCTTCAAAAAATCTTCAAGATTCGTAGTTACCATAAGAGAGGAAGGGAGGATATCAATCATGTTAGAAAGGTAGGAAGGAAAGAATAACGATTACTCTCTAGATGATTTATACGCCACTTTTTCCCAAACATATCTTTTAAATTTTAACTAAAATGGCCACATTGCCCCCATTAATTATTGGATAATTAACTTCCTATCCTTGCATATAATTTATTTATTTTTTGGGTATTTTATTCTCCCTGCTTTAAAAGAACTTTCATTATCAAAAGTCCCCTATACCACTAAAACTCTTTTAACCTATGCTTTCGTTTAGTGTTTTAGTATACAAGTTGTTTTTCACTCAATCATTGTTTCCTTTCATCCAACCCACCTTTATCTAAACTTATTTCTCTACTTATCCATATAATTATACCTTCCAACTTGAATGTAATTCAATTAATGACTCCACAACTCGTAATTTTTCCTAATCAAATTGGGTTTGCTTCCACAACACCTCAAGAATATTAGTCTAACTTATTAGCAATACTTGTCATGAAATCTTGCCTTTGTTTATCATTTTCTATTGAATGCCTCCCTTGCACATAATCTCTAAATTAATTCTTCAACCTACATTTAAAAAGTTAAAGATCTTACAGCAATAATTTCAACCTTAAACTTAATAGGTCATACCTCACATTGACATGGTGCTTATGAGGTATCATGGTATCTATATTTCTATTAATTCAACTTAGTTTTACCATGATTATTCTATATTAGAGTTAACTTATGACATTTTTTTTATTTTTCCTGCTATCCCAATGTTCCTTTATAACCTATAACACTTCCCTCTACATTACACTCGATATCCATGATCTTGTGTAAACTTGTTTTAGATCCATCTGTAAGAAATCATTATTTTACTCTAGTTTTTTGTCACTACTACCAGACATCCTCTCAAGATCTTCTTTTGTATAGCTCATCTAGATCGCATTTCATTCTTTCAATACTATTTCATTCATACTTCATTATCTGTGGGGTTTAATTATTCCCATACTTGTACTAGTTATCTTTAAATTATGCTTATATATTCTTCAATGTGAACCTTCTCACTTTGTTTTTTCATCTACCACTATATGTCTAAAAAACAACAATTACATTTTACACTGCCAATTATTTATTAGGATTTTTGTGTCTCTTAATTATATCGCTAGTTCTTCTAGCTAATCCTCATTACCTATCTTCTGCCTTTTAAAATTTTATCCACTAATGACCTTTTACTAATTTCATCTCATCTCAATAACTTTCTTTGTTCAATCTTTATGTTGCTAGCTATTCTCTTTCATTTATGACTGTAAGCCCCTAAAAATTTTCATTTTTGAATAAACCTTTATAATATCAAAGCAAATTGCATCATAATGATCCCTTATTGGTACAAGACCTTACAAACATCTGATAAGACCTAGAACAAGAACAAAGATATTATTGATATCATGAAATATGAACAAAAACCCTAAACTCAATCTTAAAAATATTATTACAAGTGTTTGGGACTGAAAACCTTAATTTAGAACCTATACCCTAATCGCGTAGTTGAAACCCTAATAATAACCAATCGCATAACCATGGAACCTTAAATGTCGGTTTCAAGAATTATTAATAGTGAATTACCACCTCATATGATATAAATGAATATGTCTTTGAATAATTAATAAAATTGTCCTTTGGTACACAAATATTGGATAGATAATAAATTATTCATCACTTATATATTATGTTAGAAAACAAAATTTCTACTTTCTCCACTCCCCAGCCATGCACCAATATAGTATGACCATCATCTTTCCTTTTTCTCTTGCTAAGATTGGAGAAATAAAGAGGAGATACAAATTTCCATAATATGGTACAACAAGTACCATTTTCAAATGACATGAAGTGACTCAGCCACTTCCTCTTACACTTGAGCCCCTAAACTATGGCCTAAGTATGATAATTATACTTTTCTTAACAAATCCCACTTAAATCTCATTTACACTTTCAAACTTAAAATTTTAAGCTACCATCAAATCACTCTTTACTTCTATCAACATTCCACAATCTTACTTAACAATTCTCAATCCTCATTCTTTATCTCTCTCACACATCCCTCTCTTACTCTCTCTCTCGTCTCATCAAATTTCTTTTTTTTTTTTCAATTCTTTCACTATTGAGCCACCATCAACTCCTTGTATGATGCCCGTGATCTCGATGATACTTGCAATATTCCTTTGATTCTTTTCGTTTTGTGCTAGGTCTCATGGGAGAAGTTGCTAGCAAGAGCCCCTGGTTTCTCACTTTTAGGAACACTCATGTATAAGCAACTTTAAAGGGGTGAACTGTCATACATAGGGAATAACTTTCTTTTGTCGCAGTCTTTGCGACTTAAATTAGCATTACTTTGGTTGTTGATGTTATGATGATCTTTTATGTGTCTGTTATCTCGATGCTAATTCTATTTTGGTCGAGCAAGCTCGATCTTAGCATAGGTTTCCTTTCTAGCATTAATGGTATCCACCTATCAAATGTATTTCTATGCTTTTTCTCTTATTTGCTCTAGTGTAGTAAGTTAACACTTCAAGAAGGAGTCAAAGAAGGGATCGTCTATGAGGACTCTTTATTTGATGGCTTCAAGGGCTATGCCCTGATTTAGATTTGGGACCTCCAAGCATGCTTTATTGAATCTTGCTAGATAGTCCCTCAAGGGGTTTGCCCTGCCTTCATCATATCGTTTGTAGATGGGTCATGACTTGTATGGCCAGGTTGGGCAAACCAGTTTGACCAGTTGGTGCTAAGTCAAGTTGCGTCACTTGTCCGGCTCAACTCGTGCTAAGGTCTAAATATGACTTATGCAAAAAAATCCCAACCTTGCAAGTTTTATGTCTCCAAAAAATTCGCACTTTTAATGTAATTTGCAAACAATAACATATTCGTATCTCTAAATGGATCACTTTAGATAAACCATTAAATTTAAAGGTCTCTAAGTTAAAGTTTTTCAATTAAAAAAAGGTGCCAAAATCAAATAGAATTACATAGATCACTTGGTTTATTGGAATGGATTAGAGTTCGGAGGAGAAAGAATTATTTTGATATTATTTTTTTTTAAACTGGGGTGATTGTGAAATAAAAGTTCTATTATATGAAAAATAGCATTCCATTAGTTAAGAGAAGAAATAAATTTTCAATTAGTTTATCTACTTTCCATCATATTTTATAAAATTCTCTTTCTTATAAATTTCCTTGCAGCCACTCACGTTATTTTGTCTTCTTTTTTTTAAAAAAAAAAAATTTCCACGTATTTTTAAATTGTTTATACATTATATTTTATTTCTTGGTCAAATATAATGTTTTCTTTCTTTTTAAAATCAATAGTGATGCATACATTTTCATATTTTAATTTTACTCTGTTAATATTATATTTAGTTTTTACAAATTTAATACGGTGCATACATTCTAGTATATATATGTATGTGTGTGTATATGCTTATAGGAAAATACAATATTTTTATCATTTTGACTATATCTGTCATACTTCAAAGGATATCCTAGACGTGGTAGTCTGCCACATATGGTATTAAAACCTAAGGATGACTTTCCAACGTCATGCAAAAGCTTCAACACCATATGTAAGGCGTCTATCATAACAATAGGAGACACCGGTAGGATGTATAGTTTGAGATAGTAAATATTGCATACAAGAAATCTAGATAAATATCTAACTTCAACAGTATAGGAATGTTGTCCTTACATCATCTTAGCAACATTCCCCCAATAAATCTCCAAAGAATAAAGTATCAACTTAATGTTTCACATAAAGAAACAATACTAAAAGATATTAAAGGGAATCTATTCTAAGATCTTCAAAAGGATTTCCGAAAGCTTCCTAAAACATAATTCACTTGGTTATGTGAAGTCCTCAGGCAGAAGAGATATCGATCCTATGTCAACAAAAGTCTATTGGAGTGTAAGCTCAACTAGCTTAGTAAGAATATTCCTAGATTAACGTACTTGTATCAATAAATTTCAAATAAGTTATTAAATAAGCATGTGAATGCATCAAGCATATAAGCAAGCAATACATATGATCTACCAGAAATCATATGTTTGAATAGATTTACCCCTCCATTTGGTGGTTAGGTGTTTTAGACTCTTTAAAACCCATCTTTGAAAGCCAACTTATGTAGTTTATTTCAGGCTCCTACTCGTCCATCCTAAAATAGTTCTTTTAGGCTCATATTCGCTCATCCTTAAATAGTTCTTTCAGGCTCCCATTCGCCCATCTTGCAGATTTATGGGTTTCCATAAACCCCACTACGATACTCTTGTACTATCAAGCATAGTAGCTAATGAAATGACTCTAACTACGTGATATGCATGAATCAATTAATATAACTCGTAGTATATGATTAGGGTAATTTAAAGGCGATCACAAAATTTGCACACACTCCAGCATCATAATAATAATAATAATAATAATAATATAATAATAATAATAATAATAATAATAATAATACACAATTTAATTAACAACAATTCATGTCTCGATATACTTAGGGTCTGTTTGAATAGTCTGTTTTTCATCTATATCTGTATCTGTATTAAAAAGATATGTGTAAATATATCCTATTTGTATTTAAATTTTATCTATATTTGATCTATTTGATCTTTTCATGAGAATTGCCAACTTTTTTTTTTATAATCTATATCTATTTCTTAATAAACAATTTGTTAGAAAAAGTTTGAAAAAAGTGTCTGTATCTGTTCAGAAAAGCTAAACAAACAGACCCTTAGTATTCTTTCAACCAATATTATCATGCATAATCCATTTCATCCTTTTCTACTTCTAGTGCTTTTAGCTACAAGCACAAACAAGTACGTAAAGGTAGGAGATAAGCTCACTCGGCCATCCTTGCTAAAATCCTTTACTCGTAATAGTCCTCCAAATACATATCCTCCCAAGCTTTGTTACCTAAACGAAAGAAATACCCGGAACGAGTATTTCATGGAAATTCTACTTGAACTTTCTAACTCTATTCTAATGTTTTCGTCAAAATTCGGGTAGAAGGAAATTCAACTTAAAATGGCCATAACTTACTCATTTTCACTCAAAATTTTACATATTATATACTGTTTTCTACCTACTTAAAAAAATCTATCTATTTATAAGGTTATCTTTGTCATAAAAAGCCATTTGAGTTGCAAACACACCATGGTACATAATAGTTACAAATTTCATAGCCCTTAAAATATGATTTTCCAAACTTTTATTTACCCAAAAATCCTTAAACAAAATACATGGATATTTGTATAGTTGAAAAATCATTTGAACATATATATATATAGATATATATATACTCATATTGTATGCATGATTTTTGTAGTGTTTTCTCAGCATTGATTTTTCACAAAATAATTAGTCTTTAAGAATTTTTAAAAGATGAAAACTTTGAAAATTTTTCCTTTTTAATTTGCTAGAAGGAAAACTTAAAAATTCTTGTGTTGTTATAAACGAGTGTTGTCCTATCATAATTTCATTTCCTAACTTTTCCAAGATAAATTAATTTTAAAATATTTGGCCCTTTAAACTATCTACCAATTTTATTTCTAGTGATTGAAAAATAAGTTTTTTAAAATTTTTCTTAAATTGTTGGTGTGGTCTAATATTTGGAGTTGTGTTAAATGTATGTTTTCCTCTCATTTTTTTATATTTTTTTCTTCTTTAAAAAATAAGTTTATCTTTTTAAAACTTCACTTTCTTGGTAAATTTTATTTTTCTAAGTTAATTTCTAAAATAGCATATTGATGTTACCTTGACTTGAAAAACTTGTTTTATTATTAATATTTATCAAGTGGTGGCATAATCCTTTTAAATAAGTTTATAAGAAAATCTTTCATAATAAAGAATTATCAATATTAGAACTATCAACATTAGAACTTAGCAAAAATTTATTTTAACTTTGAAAAAAGAATAACAATATTAGAAATTAAGTCTTGTAGAAGCTTATTTAGTACGTGATTTTTAAAGTCTATGATGAATTTATTTAAGTTTTATGAAAAATATGGTTGGATTAAAATCTAAAGTTAATGCTAAAAATTATATTTTTATGGAGTATTTAGTTCTTATTTATAAAGGAAAAGAGTTTCTTTTATTATTTGAAGAAATTTTCATTACTTCAAATAATAAAATTTGTGATTAGCTTGTCCAAGCTTTTGAAAAAAAAATTATTAAAAATAACACTTAGATCTCTTCTTGAAAAATCCTTTATTAAGAAATTTAGTTTACTTTTCTTTGTTTAAGAAAGACCCATTTTTATTTTTATTAAAACAAACATTCTAATCATGCATGAATATGATTATGTAGCCATTAAAAATTAAGAATAATACATAATAAGATAGAAAGAAATATAATAAGCATATAAACAAAACAATATGGTCAAGTATTGAGAACTTTAACTTCATCAAGGTATCCCGGTCAAGTGTTGGGAGCCTTAGCGTCATCAAGACTTCCCAGGACTAAGAATAGGCTAGTCTCAAAAGAAAAAGAAAAAGAAAAAGAAAGAAGGAAAAGCAATAATAAGAGCAATAACAATAAGAGTAATAATAATAAGCATGTTAGTGAGAAGTTAGCGAGCAATTTATGCTATAAGAAATATATAGTATATATATATATTTAATAATATATATAAAGTTAGATTAGAAGCATAATAACAACAAAAATAATAATATACAAAATAATATAATCAATATTATTGGCATGTGTAAGAACAAAATATGAACATGTTGTTGCTTCTACAACTCACATGAGTCTTTGAGAAACAATACCATGATCATGCTAAGTTACATGATATGGGAAAAAAACAATGGTAGAAGTTTTTCCTAAGTGTTTTTGAGTTGAAAGAAGATGGTAGATGAGTGCGGTATTATGTGGATAGTAATAAGTAGTCAATGATTTATTTGTAGAGAAAGATTTTGGGAGGGTTTGACTACAGAGAGTTTTGGTAGAGATGAATTATAGAGAGAGGATTTGTGGAGTGAATTTGAGATAGTTTTGTTATGTAAAGTGAATGTGTGAAAGAAGTAGAGGGAAATGGAGGTATTTAAAAGTTTTTTAAAGTGAAAATTAGATGTAATAAAATAAATTAAAAAATAAAAACATTAGAGAAAAGAGAGAGGGGGCTGGCGCAAATTGAAGGAGAGAGAGAGAAAGAGAATTTTTTTTTGTTTTGTATTTTTGTAATGAAAAGTAATAATGTGTAAAGTGTGATGTGAATAAAGTTATATTAGAAATGAAAAGTGTAAGAGTATGTGTGTAGACTATAAGAAATAAGTTATAAGAAAAAGTAAAGATAGTAAAATAGTAATGAATAGTAGAAATAATATTATAAATAGTAGACTAGACAATTAAAATACATGTAGTAATAAAAATACGCGTAAATAAGTAATATCTGATATTTTTAGTTATCGAAAAATTATGAAACTGATATTTTTGGGATCCTTGTATAATTACAAGTCTTTTGGTGTTATCATAATATTTTTACTATTTTAGGCATCAGAGCATGTTTTTCGAGAACTGATCCCGTTCGAGTTTAAAACCAATCGAATTTTGACAAATATGATCTTTTTAAGCTATCTTATATTTTTCCAAACTTTAATCCATTATTAACTTATTTCTATTATTCTTAAGTTTCGAGCGCGTGATTACCAGAGTTGAAACTGTTAGATCGTTTTGATCTTAGTTGACTTTTAGAATTTCAGTTTGACTAGGATTAGGGTTTAATTTAGTTTTATCTTACAAAATATCTATTTTCTCAACTTTTAAAGTGAGCATTCCTATCCCTTTAAACTTTTAAAAAATTTGCACATGTAAGTAGACTTAACATTTTTGGTTAAAAAAAGAAAAACAAAGGGAGTTGTAAAATAACATCTCGAACTTTTACTTATGTGTGGATTCATCTTTTAAACTTTTATCCACGTGCAGATTTGAGTAATTTGCAAATTCCCTTTATCAATAATTGCATTGGAATACTGGATTATATGGACTCGGGAAGAAATGAAAACAAGATGATGATAGCGATATGATCGTGATAAGAACAAATCAAACGATCATGACAATGAGACTAAATAACAACGTTATACCGAAACACAGGACCATGGCCATGGCCATGGCCTTGACAATGAGACTAAACAACAACGTTGTACCGAAACACAGGACCATGGCCATGGCCATGGCCTTGACAATGAGACTAAACAACAACGTTATATCGAAACATAGGACTATGGCCATGACGAAGAGACGAAACAACAAAGTTGCACCGGTTTTACATTTATTATGAATGAGATGAGGAGACTAGGGTCTAGGGAAGCGAATCATAGAGAACCACAGCACATGTATGTCGGAATTATATATATGGACCGCATGACTGGAGTTCTTATCGTCTCCACGTCATATATTTTTACTTTATTTTATTTTTTTTTAAAAAAAATGTTTCCAGACAAGATATTTTGATATTATTTCGTGGACCGTCTAAAACCAGGACTCAATTACTAGTATTAAAGTTGCAAGTGAACACCAAGAAAATGGAAACAAATGTAAGTCATAAGTTTTATATGCATTACGGAATTTAGTGTATGTTACCGCATTCCCGCACTCTCTTAGGTTATCTTATCCTTCTTTTTTCCCCTCGTTTTTACATGTTTTTAAAATTTTTCATACTTTGTACCTTTCTTCCATTGATCAAGTGTAATTTTTCTTTCTTTATCTTTTGATCAACAGTCATGCATGTATTTTAATATTTTACTTTTACTTTGTTAATATTATATTTAACTTTTGTGCACATAAAATGGTATAGCGATATAGTAAAAGAGATGACAAATACTTTCATACAAAAATGAGGATGAAATTAACCTGTGATACTTTCGTAATTTTGGATGGTTGTATTATGGGGATCCTAGCACAACTAGAAATTTACTAGTGACAAATTTCTCTTTTGGGTGGTTAAAATCACAATTTTTTTTATTAATTCTAAAAATTGTGAAAATTGTAATAACTTTTAATTGAAGTTTCCATTTTTAATACCACTATTGGGAATTTTATTTTCCTTTTATTTATTTTATATTTAAAAGATTTTTAGACATGAAAAATTTTAGGTTTTTAGTATAAATTGCATTTATTAGGAGAATATTGTGTCTTTCATCGATTTATGATAAGGATAATATAATGAATGGTATATAAACTTTTGTAAAATATGTAATTATGTACCTAAACTTTAAAATTGATCAATTTAGTACTTGAATTTTGAAATTTGATCCATTTAGTATCTAAAAGAACTTGATGAAGGTACTACTGGTGTGAATGAAATTTTTTCATGTACTAATAAATTGATCAATTTTAAAATTAAGGCATTAAATTAATCATTTTCAAATTTAATGTATTTAATTACATATTTTATTAAATTTTATGTTTTGATTGAGTACTCTTATTTCCTTTTCTTTACCCAAAATTAGTGTTCTAGTGAAATTATGAATTTTGAGCCCTAATAATAAATATATAAAAGTTCTACTGTGTCATATAGGAAAAAGAATCTTATATTTATCGTTTAATTACATTTTAATATTTGCAAGCTTGTAATCTAATAATATTAATACAGATTTTTTAAAGTGTGATTAACCATATTTGAACCATTTTCGTGTTATAATAATAATAATAATAATAAACAACAACAACAACAACAACATTGGATTGAATACGGAGGACGGGGGAAGAAATGAAAACGAGACAGCGACACGATGTTAACAAGAATGCAAAAGTCGATACGCATGACAATGAGGCCGACGTTACACCGACTGTTATGAATGAGACGGGGAAGGGAAATGTAAGAACCACACACTTGTTTTACATTTTCTGGACTTTATATCGATTGTGGCTGATGTTTGACCAGAAACAGTAAACCAAAAACGTGTCTATGACAACGATAGATAATTGTTATTATTATCATTCCTCGTCTAAAGCTAAAGCTATAACTCAATTAATAATATTACAGATATGAGCAAACATCAAAGAAAATGGAAACAGATGAAACACCTCATAAGTTTTATATATTCGTAACGAAATTTGGTGCAACAATTGTTTTACTTATGTCACTAAATATTATAGATGCAAGGTTCTTGTTGGTAGTGGTCACACACGTTGCATCGAACTCATGTCTATCTTGTAACTTTGAAGTACTGTTGAAGAAATGATACTTGATGACGAGATGACTTGGAGAGAATGATAGGGGATGAGGAACAGACAATCTCAGTATCTCAAATGCACAAGTGACAGGTAAGGGAGTTTGAGTAGACCTCACACGTCAATCTTACAGTTCTTGAACAGGTGGAGTAGAAATTACTTGAGTTGCTTTATTTAATATTTCTAAATAGAACCTCATTTACAGACTATTATTTGTCTTTTTTCTCCAAAAGTTGGAAATGAGAAAAAATGACTGAATATTTATGGACACTTGGTATGAATGACGATCATCAGATTACCTCAATAATTGACGGATGTGATGGAGTCAGCTCAATTCATGTTTATCCTAAATGAGCTTGTCACGCCCCAAAGGGTATCTTGAATGTGATAGTCCGCCACACTCGATATTTAAACTCAAGTATGACAACCTTAGTCACTTCATGAGTTTAGACATCGAGTGTAAGGCTCACGTTCAACATATAGGGGATCGTACTTTGAATCGAAATAGTTTAAAAGAAATACATAGCGATGAGAATATAAATCATAACGTTATAACCAATATTAATCTATTACAAAGATCTAAGGGCATACCTCCGTCAAAATATTAAGAGTCCTTAGGTCCTCAAAAGTCTCTTACATATATATATATATATATATAAGATTAAGGAGATTTAACTAGAAGTTTATGCCTAACATCTAGATCTCGATTTCTTCAAAAGTTCCTTAAATTCCAAAAAGTTGTACTGAGGAAAGATGCTCTCGAGGATAGCCATAGATAATCATACTGCAATAGGAAACTATAGGGGTATAAGCTTACAGGCTTAGTGAGATTCACTTCTAAATTAAATACTTCATCATACAATAGGACAAACAAGTTATATTAGACAATCATATGAAATGCACAAGCATGCGAGCATACAATACATAAGACTGTCTAGGAGTCCTATGTTGAATGGATTTACATCCATTTCGGGGATAGTATTTCAGCTCATACAACCATAGATTTCAATTTTTCTCATTTATATAGTGGTTGATTTAGGTGCCACCCACTCACTAATTTTGTAGTTGATACAATGCTAAACACTTTCATTTAATTCAGGCCATTCATGCCAACATTCGAGTTTTCAAGCCCCTCGTTGCCCCATCTATTATGCCTTCTTCCCACAAAGCTATAATAACAAATGTAATGTGACTCAACATATGGTGTGCATGGTCAATTTAAGTATAAGATCATTGCATGTTAATTAACGAATTATGTGCGATCATAGATATTGAAGATACTTCAATTCTGTACTAAATCATACAAATATTTACAACAATTCTATTTCGATATTCTTATCATCGATTCAATCAATTAAAACTCACATACACATTTAAATTTTATCTTGCCCTAAATCTAATGCCACTATCATTAAAAGCACAATCATAAGCATATAATTTAGTGAACTCACTTTACCGTGATGCGAAAATCCACTTAATCGTAATAGTCCTCGGGAAGGTCTAGTCCGTCTCCCAAGTCTCCTAATCAAAAGAAATAACTCAAATGAGTATTTCTTTGAAGTTTGAGTGAACTTGTAAATTCTATTCTAACAAGTTCATCAAAGTTCGTCTAAGAGGAAATTCAAACTTAAAACGACCATAACTTGGTCATTTTAACTCCAAATTTCGCATATTATATACTGATTTCTACCTATAGGATGAGAGCTATCTATTTATAAAGTTATTTCCATCAAACAAGCTCATTTGGTCCATGAACAGTAAGGTACAGGATGCTATACGAAATTCCCAACCCACAAATCAATTTCTAATTTCAATGTAAGCATCATTCCAAAGCTTTGATAGATACTTAGCTATCATTATATCTCAAAAGACTCTTTTTATATAGATAAATAACTCAATATCATGCATGATTCATGGGTGTTGGTTAATCTATTTCCTTATGTACTTAGACAATGCTCTATGAGATGTGTAAGACTTTATTCGCCTAGCTTTGTTTCTACCAAGTGCATGCATTACCTATAAGTTTCTATCATGAATGTCATGAGATGAGCTATCTATATATGTACATTCTCAATGATATATGATATCAAGAATTCTTTTAGAAAACTTTTGTTTTATAAAACTTTAGAAATTACTAGATTTAAGAAAACTAGTTCACTTTGCAAAATCATACTTGCCTTCATCAGAACTCAACCTTAGTGACCTATATGCCTAACACCTTCATTATTTTAATGAAACTCTTCATTTTGAAGTTAGAAAATAGATGTTTTCATAGGGGGTTTACCTAGTTACGAATTTTACAAAATTTTTAAGAAATGAAAACATTGTTTAATCTATACTTTGAAACGTTTCCTTGTTGTAAGATTATACTTTGATAAATTTCATTTATCTTGTCAAAATTAGGTCTTTATTACATGTATTTCCTAGGACTTCTATTTTATTAAAATCCCATTTTGTCATTCGGAAATAGGGTTTAATAGATGTCATTTCTAAATCGAGTTTGAATTTTATTTGAGTTGTTTTTTTTTTTTTGTAAAACTTATTTAATCTTTCTAAAATTAACTCCTAATCAAACCTATCCTTTAAGGCTTCCATTCTTTAATAAAAATCTTGTTTTGAGTTGTTGAAAATAGGTGTTCACATATCAAGCATCTCTTATTACGAATTTTAAGTTGGTTGTGAGAGTGAAACATAACTTTGTAAACTTTTCTTGTTTTGAAAATATTCCTTGGTAGAACTAAGCTTTACTATAAAACCACTCATTATAATAATATTCCCAAAGCCTTTCATTTTTAATGTAAAATACTTATTTTGAAGTGAAAATAGATTTTCCAATATGGTTCTTTTAGATACGAATTTCCAAAAATTATTTTTGTTGGAACTTAAATAGATCTCAAGCTTTCAAACATTTCCCACTATTAACATATACTATAAGTTCTTTATGTATATAAAATAACCATAAGGCATTTATGAACTCAAAACAATAAATCTAATTTATTATATTAGTCATAAATGTAAATGCACTATAGTCATTATGTAGTTACGGTTAAATAATGAATAAATGCACAAATTATATAATAACAAAATAAATAAAAAAAAGCATAAATAATGGCAAAACAACATAAATAGCAGATTACAAATTGTGATGGCAAGGATCTCATGTAAGTGTTTCCACATCTTAGCTTAAAGCTCATGGGATTTTTGCATGGAATCACCACATGAATGATCTTGCCATTACATGTTTTTAGTGTGGTAGGGGTATAGATCTATTATATTAATGGTTGAGAACAGAAAACTTGAAGAAAAAAATATGGTATGTGAGTGTGTTGTATAAAGGGAGGGGGGCTCACGGCATTTGAGAGGAGGAGGAGGAGAGAGTTTTGTAAAAGTTTTTCAAAGTGAAAATGAGAGAAAGAAAGAAATGAAATGGTAAAGGCATAAAGGAGTTTATATAGGATGGAATTAGGTTTGTGTAATAAAAGAAAGAATAAATTAAGCAATTTGAGAGAGAGGAAAAAGAGGAGGGGGCCGGTTTTGTAGGAAGAGAGAGAGAGAGATGTGTGACATTTTGTGTAATAAAATTCAAAATTTAAAAGTAGTTTATGTAATAAAATGTATTGGAAAATTAAATGTAAGGAAATTATGTAAATGTAAGAATAGGTTGTAAGAATGTAAGAATAGGATATGGGTAGTTGTACTTATGAATAGTATGATTAGCAATCAAAAGTAGATTAGACAATTAAAGTACCGATAGTAATGAAAATACGATAAAAGGTTATAACTGTAACTTTTATAACCTGAAAAATTATATAACTGAATATATTTGAAAATCTTATGAAAGTTATGATTCTAACAATACTAATATCATATTTTTAGTATTCGTGCTCAGGACATGTTTTTCAAAATTTGTATCCGATTAGATTCGAAATAGGTCAAAAATTTACAAATCTGATATTTTTAAGTATCCCAATATTATTACGAACCAATTTACACACTTCACTCATATTTCGACTTCTTGGTTTAAGAATACGGGGTTGCCAGATCTAAACTGCTAGGGTTTCCTAAGGATTTGTTAACTTAGGATTTCCGGTTGACTTTCCAGTTTAGGGTTTAAGGTTGAAATTTACCCTAAAAATTAGGGGTTTATAGAGCTCCTCATGGACAAGGTCAGTAGTCATTTCCAGTATGCATGAGTCTGCTTGAGAAAGGTGGGATGTGGTGGACCGATCCAACGATCTTTATTTCGAGAGCACCAAGTGAAATCTCCCCACGTCATCTCAATAGTTGAACCGGACTCATTAGGCCTTGTTACCTAGCCCACGAGTCAAGCCTAAATAAATAAATAATATTTATATTTTACGCCCATTTACAAATATTAACAGTAATACCATACAGTTGTTTAGTTCTTGACGATCAATTTTGTTTTACCATATCAATATACCATGCATGTGCATATAACAAAAGGTCAATTAGATTATGACTTCTTCTTTATTTGACACATTTTACTTTTCACTCGTAATAGAATCCTCAAACAATAATAATACTATTTAGTCATTTTATGTCTAATTAGAGATTGATAAAATTAGCATTAAGTTGCTATATCCTCGGCCTCATCAAGTTTTCCAAAGGCTCCCTCATAGTGTCTATTACTCCTTATGAACTTGGGCAAAGAGCTCTTGTATGGCCTTGGGGGTGGTGGTGGAGGTAAAGGTACGGTGTGGGATTGCGCATTTTCAGGTATCGGCATAGCTACAGATGCCTGTTGTGCTGAGGGTGGTGGAGTAGGAGTTGGAGCAAAAGCGGGAATAGGAGCAGGAGTAGGCATGGTTTGTCGAATGGCCTCAAGCACTTGTGCCAGTTGCCTTAAAGCCGCTTCTACAACGGCTTGAGCATCGGCCATTGGTGGGTTTGGCGGTGGTGCCACTTGTTGTTCTCTCCCCACATTTGGTTCATTCGATATGCTTTGCTCTTGTTGTCTCCTTCCTCTACCACGGTTGTGTTACGTTTTATTTAACTTAGTTAAGCAATCTTCCAGTAACATTATTAACATTTTATATCAAGATTTGGAAATGTCGGAAATTCTTATACAAGTGAATAATATAAAAGCGAAATATAATTTAAGAAACTTAAACAAAGAAATCTCAATTTCATAAAACTAAACATAATTTTTCATTAAAACTTCAATTGCAGGTACAAAGAACTTTACATTGGTATTAAAAACTAAGCATACTGATTTAAATCAACCCAACATGAAACAACCACAGACAACATCCCGAAACAACAAAAGCTACTATGACTTGTCTTTCAACGTCGTAACTACAAAATTCATCTTGGACTTGTGAGTCAAAACATAGGTCTCGCTTCCTTCCTTTAATCCTTATATTCTCTTTTTGTAAACTACTTCTTCCCCTTCTTCATCCTCATTTCCTTCAGATGGAATAACAACCTCATTATCTATCTCATCCACTTCTTCCTTATGGGGTGGGTAACCGATTTCACTTTGTGGAGGTGGCTGGGCCATGTCAGCGGGTAGAGGTAGTATTTCCTCATACACTCCCCACTAAAAGAAGTGACTTTGAGCGTCCGCTTGAAGCCAATCCGTGTGATCCCCCAACAAGTTATGGGCATAAACAAACAGATATCCAATTGCGTTCCAGGTTTGAAAATCAAGAAAAGTCGGTCTTCCTTCATTCCTTAACACAAAAGTAGCTTCCTGCAACATAGGTTGCCTCAACTTATAAACAGCAATCCTTTCTAAAGCATATATCACTTCATGCTCCGACCAACATTTCTTTCTTATAGGGCAATACTCTATGTTGTCACTACTTTTATGCCACTCAGTGTTCATCAACCCTCTTTTCCACAAATCAAACATCTCTCGGATTGACTTAGGGTAGCTAGCTAAAGCAAATTCATCGCACAAGACCCTAATTCTTAAACGGTACTCAACCAAGGATTCATCGGGTTGCTTACACATTTACCTTGCTGCTATGCGGGCTTCACCAAGGGTAAGCTATTCACAAAAGAGGAAAGGATTAGAATTGAGAAACCCATACTCCCCTAGTTATTCTCATCTAAGCCTTCATTATTTAATTCTTACCCTATCTTAGTCTTTTCTTTTTATTTCTTCCTTAAGTCTATTAATTAAAGCTATGATTGTAGATTCTTAACCATACTCTAATACTAGCTTAAACTGTCACGCCCAAAAAGTACCCTAAACGTGACAGTCCGCGACACTAGGTATCTAAACTCAAGTATGACAACTTTCGTCACTCCATGAGTTTAAACACCGTGTGCAAGGCTCAAGCCATCATATAGGGAACCATACTTTGAATCGGAATAGCTTAAGGAGACATACATAGCAATAAGAATGTAAATCATAACAGCTATATCCAAATTTAATCTATCACATGATCTAAAGGGCATACCCCTAACAAAATATTGAGAGTTCTTAAGTTCTCAAAAGTCCCTTACAACAACCATCATATATATCGATTGAGGATATTCAACTAGAAGTCTATACCTATATCTAGGTCCCGACTTCTTCAAAAAGCTCCTTAAGTTTCAAAAGTTGTACCTGAGGAATGTGGCCTCTCGGAGATAGCCATAAATATTCATATTGCAACAGGAAGCTATGGGGGTATAAGCTTACGAGCTTAGTGAGTTCTACTTCCAAAATTAAATGCTCAACAAGCAATATATAACATATAAGTTATATTAACAACCATATGAAATGCACAAACACGTGAGTATACAATACATAAGATCGTTCGAAAATCTTATGTTGAATGGATTTACACCCTTCATTCGTGGTTAGGTGTTTCAGGCCCATGCGACCATAGATTTCAATTTTTCTCATTTATATTGTGGTTGATACAGTTGCCCACCCACACATTTTAAATTCCGGCCTTTACGCCAACATTTCAATTTTTGGCCATTACACCAACATTTCAATTTCTAGCCATTACGCCAACATTTGAGTTTATAGGCCCCTCGTTGCCCAACTATTATGCCTTCTTCCCACAAAGGTATAACCTATACAATATGACTCACATATGGTATGAATGGCCAATTCGATTATAAGATCATAGCATATTAATTTACCAAATTATGGGTGATCATAGATATTGCAAACACTTCAATTCTATACTAAGTGATACAAATATTTAAAACAAGCTCATTTCGATATTCTTATCATCAATTCACCCATGTAGAAATCATATACACACAATCAAATTTTTATCCAATGCCACTCACATTACAAGCACAATCGCAAGCATATAATTTAAAGATACTAAACTCACTTTGCCATGGCGTGAAAATCCACTAAATCGTAATAATCCTTTGGAAGGTCTAGTCCGTCTCCTAAGTCTCCTAATCAAAAGAAATAACTCTAATGAGTATTTCTATAAAGTTTGAATGAACTTACAAATCCTATTCTAACAAGTTCGTCAAAATTCGTTTAAGAAGAAATTTCAACTTAAAACGACCATACCTTGGTCTTTTTAACTAGGAATATAGCATATTATATACTGATTTCTACCTATTGGATGAGAGCTATCTATTTCTAGAGTTATTTCTAACAAACAAGGCCATTTGGTCCATGAACAATAGGGTACATAATACTATACGAATTTTCCATCCCACAATTCAACCCCTAATTTCCAACCGAGCATCATACTAAAGCTTTGATAGATACTTAGCTATCATTATATCTTGTAAGACTCTATTATATACATATATAACTCAATATCATGCATGATTCATGGGTATTGGTAATTCTAATTCCTCATGTACTTAGATAATGTCAAATAGGATGTATAGGATATTATTTTCCCAGCTTTGTTGCTACCTAATGCATCATGTATATATGCAACACTTACAAGCTATTGTCATGAAGGTTATGAGATGAACTATCTATATATATTCTTAATGATATAGCACCAATAATTCTTTTTTGAAAAACTTTTGCTTCGCAAAACTTTTGAAATTCACTAGACTTAAGAAAATAGTTTTTCTTCTTGTAAAATCATACTTGCTATTATCAAAACTCAATCTTGATGACTTATATACCCAACACCTTCATTATTTTAATAAAAACCTTCATTTTGGGATTAGAAAATAGATATTTAAAAAGGTGCTTTACTTAATTACGAATTTTACAAAATTTTAAAGAATGAAAATGTTGTATAATCTATTCTTTAAAACCATTCCTTGTTTTAGGATTATACTTTTATAAACCTCTCTTATCCTTATCAAAATTAGGTCTTTATTTTATGTATCCCCTAGGACTTCCATTTTTTCCATAAAATCATCATTTTGGTATTGGAAATAGGTGTTTAAATAGTGGCCATTTTCAAATCCGAATTTTGAAAATTTCATTTGAGATTGTTTCCTTTGTAAAACTCATTTAGTCTTTCGAAAACCATTTCTCAATCAAGCCTGCTCCTTAAGGCTTCCACTTTTTTAATAAAAATCTTGTTTTTGAGTTGAAAAATGAGTGTTTACACTTAAGTTTCCTTATTACGAATTTAAAACTTATTATTGGGATTGAAATATAACTTTTGTAAACTTTTCTTTGTTTTGAAAATATTTCTTAGTAGATTAAAGCTTTACTCATCAAGATAACTCATTTATGATATCTATTCCCTAGTCCCTTCATTTTTAATGTAGAATACACATTTTGAAATTGAAAAATGGCTTTTCTAAATATGGTTCTTTTTTTATCCGAATTTTCAAAAACCATTTTCGTTGAAACTAAAGTAGATCTTGAGTTTTCTAATATTTTCTTACTATCATCATGCTATTTCAAGATATTTATGAACATAAAACAAAAGCCTACTGCATTTATGAACTCAAAACAACTAGATCTAGTTTACTATACTAGTCATAAATGCATGAACATTATGATGATTAGGTGAATATGATTAGATGATGAATATATGCACAAATCATTAATAATAACAACATAACTTGATAATAAAACAAGGTAATAGCAAAATAACTCAAATAACAAGATCTATAACATGTGATGGTAAGGATCTCATGTTCAAGTGTTTCCACATCCCTAGCTTGAAGCTCATGGGGATTGTTTAGTAGAATCACACATGAATGATCTTGCTATTACATGTTTTTAAGGTAATAAGGTATAGATCTATTACCTATTAGATGTTTGGAAAAGGAAACTTAAAGAAAATATGTGAGGGTGTGTTTACGATTTGCAAGGAGGAGAGGAAGAGAGAGAAAATTTTTGCAAGAGTTTGGTTAAGTGAAAAGTGGAAAAGTGAATGAAGTTGGTATAAAGGGTCTATATAGAGAAATGGATTAGGGTTTGTGTAATAAAAGGAAAATAAAACAAATTGTGAGAGGAAGAGGGAGAGGGAGTAGTGCCGGTTCCAATAGCTAGAGAGAGAGGGAAGTGTGTTGTGTTGTGTAAGTTTCAAAATTAAATAAGCAGTTTAAGTAACAAAGGTTGTATTGGAAAAGTAAATTGTAAGGAAAAATGATGAAATTGTAGGAATAGGTTGTACGGATGTAAGAAATTGGTTATAAGTAGTTGTACTTGTGAATATGTAGAAGAAATCAAAAAGTAGATTACACATTTAAAGTAGCGATAGTAATGAAATACAATAAAGGGTTATAACTGTAACTTTTATAACTCGAAAAATTATATAACCGATATATTTGGAAATCTTATCAAATTACAAGTCTAACGGTATTAATATCATATATTTAATATCACGAGCCCTGGGACACGCTTTTCAAAGTTCGTATCCGATCGGGTTCGAGGTCGAAAATTCACTAATCTTATCTTTGTAAGCATCCTAGTATTATTACGAACCAAACTACATTCTTCACTCGTATTTCGACTTCTTGGTTTAAGAACACGGGATTGCCGGATCTAAACTACTAGAGTTTCCTAGGGATTCGTTGACTTAGGGTTTCCGGTTGACTTTCCGATTTAGGGTTTGAACTTGATATTACCCTAAAAATTAGGGGCTTAAATCCTAACCCCCTCAAAGAAAGTTTTTTCCTCAAAACTTGAAGCGTGCACTTGATTCCTCAAACAATTTAAGGTATTTCTATCGCATCTCATTTTCGGCCTCCTAAGTTGCCTCCCCGTGCGAATGATTTCTCCAAAGAACCTTAACATACTTGATTTTTTATTCCTCAACTTTTGAAATTTTCGATCTAGAATCTGTACTAGATGCTCTTCATAAGTGAGGTTCTCCCTTAACAATGCCGGTTCCAATTCCACAACTTGATCCGGGTCGGCTACATACTTCTAAAGAACAGAGACATGAAAAACATTGTATACTCTAGACATATTTGGTAGTAAAGCAAGGCGATACGCCAACTCCCCAACTCGCTCTAGTATTTCAAATGGACCAATATACTAAGGGCTAAACTTTTCTTGCGAGCGGATTCGATGAATACTCTTGATAGGATTTATCTTTAAGTACACATGATCTCCTATTTGGAACTCAAGAATCCTCCGTTTTAGATCTGCCCAACTCTTTTATCGATCTTAAGCCTCCTTCATTCATTGTTGAATAACTCATAACTTATCAGTGACATCTTGTATAAGATCCGGTCCAAGAACCAATTTCTCCACATCATCCCAAAATAACGGAGATCTATACTTTTGTCCATATAAAGCTTCATAGGGTGGCATTTTAATTGTCGAGTGGTAACTGTTGTTGTAAGCAAAATCCACTAAGGGTAAGTGTGCTTCTCAACTTCCTTTAAACTATTACGCATGCTCGAAGCATGTCTTCTAAGGTTTGTATGGTTCGCTCGGACTGTCCATCGGTCTAAAGATGATATGCTGTACTGAAGTGCAACTTAGTTCCCATACACTTTTGCATGCTCCCCCAAAACTTAGACACAAACCTTGGGTCTCTATCTGGTACAATCCCAGCTTGTTGTCACGTCCCAAAGGTACCCTAGTAGTACTAAATAAGATACACTTGGATATTATTACTAGTTTACCTTTTGAGAATGAAATATTTTCAATAAACATGATCTTTTAGTTGCTTTGATAAGAAGGACAAGTATATATAAGACATAAATTAGTAAATAACTGTCATTCAAAGTTTGAGAATAATGATAATATTATAGACCATAACGTTTCTATAAAATCCTCTTAATATATAACTAAAGTTTCTAATGCTAAATACTTGCAACTAAAAATAGAAATATAATCTTATCCCATACTACTCCTTAAACTTCCAGCTTCTAAATTCTTACGGGAACCATGCTCCTGGAAGTAATGAGCTAAGGTCATAATGTGAACCTGAAAGGACTGTTGGAGTATGAGCTAAACCATAAGCTCAGTGAATAACCAGAACTTACTACATATCAATCAAGTATATTAACAATCATATGAAATGCATTAATCAAGCATATGCACAAATACATGCTTGGATAACCCGAAATCCAAACAAGATGAAGATTTATACCCTCTCATCGAGATTGAAGGATCACAATCTATAGCTTACCTACCCAGGAGAGACTAAGCTTCCAGGAAAACATAAATACTCACTTTAATTGTCTCTTTGAATTTATTATCTCTTAAACATTCATTTCCCGTTTTAGCTTTAGAAACTCCACTAAGTGTTAGTCATTTCCAAGAAATACCATAAACGGCGTCCTTCATTTACCATTTAGTTCCTATGGTATCAATAGAACAAAGCTAATCTTGCGATTAACTAATAGCTTCTTTACATAGATAAACCAAGCATTACCAGAGATCCGAAACACTAATACGTAATAGGCTACTACTTACTCAAATGCTACTTTATGTAAGACATGCAATGCATGTTTAATTTCCTTTATGGTACTAGTAGTTTTATTCAAGTTGAAGGCGATCAATCAATGCATAGGTAATCAATCAAGTTACACAACCAATATAATCATACAGAATTCTGTTATTATATTTATTAAAGTGACTTGGCAATTAATATTTCATACAACAAATAGTTCCCATAACCCATACAGTATACTCAAGTTATTATCTTTTATTTAAGATTCGCTAAGTTATAAGCACATATAATGTAATAAGGCTGAGTTACTCACCTGCTCTTGTCGACTAGTCGTAGTAGTCGTTAGGAAAATCCTCACAAGTACCCAAGTCACCTATTGAAATGATTAATATATTCATTAATGTCACATAAATTATATTATTAAACTCCTATGAGTGTCTAAATAACCTATATTGATGTTAGGTTTTCATTCTAGTACTATATTGGTCCTTTACTAGTTCTATGATAATCCAGTATTATTTAATATTTATTTTCATTTTGCTTGTCTTGATCTTGTTGGATATTTATATACATTTATCTGCTATTTGAAAAATTGATATTAGATAAACTTATATTTTTGTAGTTATTATTACTATTTTTATATTATTTTCTAACTGACCCATTATAGTAACTCATATTTATTTACCATTGTTTAGCGTCGTCATGTTTCCCTTAATCTACTTCACCTAATTATTTTGTCATTTTTAGAAGTCACATTATTCGTAAATTTAGCTTATTTTGATTTCCATTATTATCTATTTATCTATATAGAGCAAATATTTAACAATTATAGTTGCTAGTAATACTTAATATTTCTCTATAGTCTTTAGGGTTTAAAAGTTCTTGAATATTAAACATGTTATTATTCTAAGTATTTGTATTTGTTTATTTACTTAGTAAAATCTGTTTTGATATATATATATATATATAATATATAATAATATAGTTGTTTATTATTATTTATACATATATAGTTTCTTTTCATGTAATACAGACTACGCAAGACAAGCATGTGTGTACGCCGACTCAAACACTGCTAGCGTTGATACCCGAATGCCGGTATTCATAGGTTTTATATGTTATTTTATATCAGGCTATGCTAGCTTGTAGGCTGCCAGCTTTAACTCGTAAAAAAGTAAACTTTTATGTAACGTCTGTTCCAAACTACATGGTTATTTACGCCGTCGGCCTATCCTTATAAGCCGTCGGCGTTAGGGGTAAAATCTTCCAGCGTTGGGCTGCTGGTGGTACTGTTCATCGTCTTCTTCGATGAACCAGTTCATATTTCATCAATTTTCTATGTTAGAATCATTCCCAAATTATTCTAAAGTGTTTCTGTGTGATATATATCAACTCATAACGCATCAACATGTATGTGACCTTAAATTTTCGAATTTGAAAAAGTACAACTAAGGTTTTTGAATTTTACCTTGTTTGAGCTTGTTCGGTGCAATTCGAAGCTTGTATTTGGTTTGGTAATGATCCTATGATCATCAGAAGTCAGTTTAAATCATTTTTTTAAAATAACAAGCCAAAACAAATCAACTTACCTTGTTACCAACTTGAATGTTTTTAGTATCGCTTTGTTGCTTTGATTCGAACTGGGGTGTTCAGGATGAGTTGGATTCTTTATAGGTTGATGTAGTCGCTAGTTGAGAGTTCTTTTGTTCTGGAAATTCTGGTAATTAATGAAGGTTTTTTTTGCTTATTCCTTAATGCGCTTAAATGTATATATAGAAGAAAGAAAGGAGAGGTGGTTTTGGTTTTCTTTCTCTCCCATGTTTGCTTCTTCCACTTACAATTTGATGCATTAATTGAGTTTGTTTTTTTGTATTTATATAATAGGTTAATGTGTGTTGAAGTATTGACTATTTGACACAATTTGAGACAAATTTTGGAGACAATTTCGACTTACACAAATCTAGGAGATCTCTACCGTAGAGAGCATGCAACTTGCATAAGTCTTGCATTGAAAGTGTGATTTATAAGTATAAATATTAATATAATAATTATTAGTTGATAGTTATTTAGTTTTAAGGTAGTTTATTAAGCTAATCGGGTATAAATTTATCAGATATTTGAGAGTTTTTTATCTAAAAGTATTTTTATAGAATTTTACAAAATTTCTAGGTTATCAAAAGATACAACTTTGAGTTTTAAGTTTACGCGATTAATTATTTTTAGAATTTTATCTCCCGCGATTAAGGTTTTCTAAGCTTATTAAGTCAATTTTTGTTTTAGGCTCCAATAGCTTAAGAATGCCTTAACTAGAACAATGGTATGACTCAAACATTTATTTGGAGTCTAAATCTCTAATTATACATCTGCTTATGTTTTTAATGTGTATTTATAATCCTAATTGTTTATCTTTAAGTTATCGTTTCCCATCAATAAGTGTAGTTGGTTATCTACTCTTAGGTTTTTTATACATACTATGAAATCTTATTAGTAGTGTTTAATAATATCTAGGAATATTTGATTTAGGGTTTAAATGCATGTATAGGTGATAAGATCATATTTTATACAACTTATTGATGATCACAAAAGCTAGAATGGATATTTGTTTTGATTGAATTTTATGTTTCAGGACTAATTTGGACAAATAAATCAAAACAAGAGACTTTGAATCGAAAATAGGAAAAATTGAAGTCAAGGCCGGCAATTCAACATTCAAAGTCGCCGGCGTTCAGACGGCGTAAAACTTAAGGCCGCTGCAGCACTGCCAGCTTTGCCGAACATATGTCTCCACTAAATTGTAAGCCGCCTCAAAGCTGCCGGCGTAGAAGATGAAGAAGCCAGCGTACTTGAAGGCCGGCAGCTTAGAATTGGAAAGTCACCAGCGCACAAGGAGTTACAGCATACGCCGGCTCCTAAGCCACCGGCGTTGGGGCAATGTAGGACAAAGATCTGAAGAGACATGAAGACATCAAACGCTTGGAGGAAAATGAAGCAACAAATCTGTTGGAATGTCTAAGCCGGTGTCTAAGCCGCCGGCTTTAGGACGGCGTTCGTTATAAATCAGCCCAACGCTTCATTTCTGATCACATACGCCGGCTAGATCTACATCTAAGCTGCTGGCGTAAAAGCGGCCTACAGGTGTAACCGATATTGAAGGCTGCCAGTGCACTACCTGTGCAAAGGATAATTCGAAGATACGCCGCCTGTAAGCCAGTGTAGGATCCATAACTGCCGGCGTACAAAGTGAAACAGCAAAGTTCATTTAATGTTTTGCATGAAATTTTTCTTATAAATAAGGGGTCTTCTCCTCACTTTCAGAACAACCTCAAGTAGCTCTAAATCATACTACAATACATAGATTAGAACAAGCATTCCATATAGATTTTTGAAGAGAAATTGAAGTTGTTCAAGAATTTGCAAGTGAAGCTTTGATATATTGAATTGGTGATATCTGATCTTTTTCCTTTTATGTAATTCATATATCTGAATATTTTGATCATAATGAAATTATTTGCAATTTCTTATCTGATTTTTGAATCATCATCCATGAGTAGCTAAATTCTTTTTGTGGGAAGTTGATGAAGCTTTAAACATGCTAAAATGATCTTTGAAACCATGTTATAAGATAGTTAGAATCATGAAATATTCATATTGAATTCTGATTATTCATCATATTTTTGGTGTATAAGAATTCTAATAACTCGGAAGGGAAATTAGGGTTCATATGAATTTGTAAATTAAGATTAAATTGCAATTGCGGAAGCGGCGGAGTTTAATCTAGTTTAGAAATTGTCCATGAATATTAATGCAATGTTTTATATTGATTTCTCACTAAGGAATTAGGGGATGTTAATATAAAGTATTAGTCAATTATAGAATCAGAAGGTTTATAATTGTAATTTCGATTCCACTAATAATTTATTTAGCGGAAGCTATTGAATTGTTTTGATGGTTTAAAAGGTTTTTAAACTCTGTTTTTAAATCTTGACAATTTCTTATGAATATCCATGAATCTAATTATCATTATAACATAACTTCAAGTTGATTAGCAATAGTTTAAAGTGAATTCTGCTTCTTCCCACATTTTTCTAATATATCACTCTCTTCAAAAGTTCATTGCATTCATATAGATACTTAATTAGATAATCTAATCATTTGAAAAGATCAATTACCTAGATATTAGTATTAGTTGATAACTGTCTGGTAGTTAATAGATCTCCGTGGGATCGACACTTGAGTCATGCTATATTACAATAGAAGGCCCAGTACGCTTGCTGGATTAGATGCTTTGAAAATTCACAACTAATTATAGCACATCAAGTTTTCTGGCGCCGTTGTCGGGGATCTTATTAATATTAGACTACCTTCAGCTTTGCTAGTAGTTTAGGTTTAAATTTAGTTTGAAATTTTTCCTTTTCTCTTTGCAGGTTTTATGCGAAGAAGTAGAAGTTCTGAAACTCTACCTTTAGACCCTGAAATTGAAAGAACCTTGCAACAACAGAGAAGAAGGAACCAAAGAAGAGGAGAAATGGCACAAAATCAAGGAAACAATGATAATAACAACCAGTTGCAACCAGCTGCTCCCGCTCTAAGGGCAATTCGAGACTATACGGTACCTACTATTCAAGATCCAGCCATAAGAATGCCCACTGTGGAGGCTAACAACTTTGAGCTTAAACCATCCCTGATTCAAATGGTTGAGTCACATCAATTTGGAGGATATCCGAATGAGACGCCAGATGAACACCTTGCCAAATTTCTCCAGTACACCAACACTGTCAAACTTAATGGTGTAAGAAACGAAGTCATCCGACTACAGCTTTTCCTTTCTCTCTTAGGGATAAAGCCTTGGCATGGTACAATTCCCAACCTCCAGATTCAATCACTACATGGGATGATCTGACAAAGAAGTTTCTGAAGAGATTCTTCCCTCCAGCAAGGACTGCCAGATTAAGAAATGAGATCTCCAACTTCACCAAAATCCCTGGTGAATCATTATATGATGCATGGGAAAGATTCAAAGAGGTGGTCAGAAAATGTCCACACCACGGTTTACCCGATAATCTACTAATAAAAAATTTCTACCTCAGTCTTGATGAAGCTTTAAGGTCCTTAGTAGATGCTACATCGGGCGGATCACTGATGGGAAAAACATATGAGGAAGCTAGTGAAATTATTGAAGAATTAGCTTCCGCTGCTCATAATTGGAGTTGTGAAAGAACAAGATCTAAAGTAGCATCTTTGGAAGACAAAGAAGATATATCACAACTCAAGGCTCAAATGGCAACCCTTATCACTCAAGTAAGTAAACTCACAACTACAAATCCTTCCAATCAAAAACAACAAGTGTTTTGTTGTGAGATTTGCTCAGGACCACACTCTTCTTTCGAGTGTCCGCATGGTTCATCATCAAGTGATGAGCAGCTCAACTATGTGGGAAATTTCCAAAAGGGTAATTTTGGAAACACCTATCATCCGAATATGCGAAATTATCCCAATCTATCATATCGGAATGATGCTAATGTTCTAAAGCCACCACCTGGTTTCTAAGGACAAGGATTTGTAAGAAATGCCCCACCTCAACAGCAAATTCAATCTTCCACTGACGCATTACTGAGGGATTTCATTGTCACAACAACAAACTCACTCAACAATCAGAATGCAATCATTCAAGATTTGCAAGGGAAGCTCCATCAACTTGCACAGCAAGTGAGTAACAGACCATCTGGGTCTTTACCAAGCAACACGGAGGAGAATCCCAAGTCTGTAAATGCAATCACTCTGAGAAGTGGTAAGGAGATTGCTCCAGTTAAGGAAACTATCAAGGAACAAGAGGAAATTCCACCACACAACAACAAAGGAAAACGAAAGGTGGAGGACATTATTCAAAAACCACCTGAGGTGAAATCATATGTTCCTCCCGTCCCTTTTCCAGGAAGACTAAAGCAACAAAGACTGGATGAGCAATTTTCAAAATTCCTGGATGTTTTCAAGAAGCTGTACATCAACCTTCCATTCTTAGAAGTGATTCAAAGAATGCCTTCATATGCCAAATTCATCAAAGAATTGCTATCCAACAAGAGGAAGATTGATGGAAATGTGATACTCACTGGAGAATGTTCCATGATCTTACAAAAACAAACACCCAGTCTGCCCACTAAACTTCGAGATCAGGGAAGTTTTACTGTTCTTTACACCATTGGTGATTGTCATTTTGATAAAGTTTTAATTGATTCTGGTGCAAATATCAACTTAATGCCTTTATCGGTATTTAAAAAACTAGGACTTGGAGATTGCAAGGATACACATGTAACTTTGCAACTTGCTGATAGAACTATAAAATACCCTAGGAGTCTTGTGGAAAATGTCTGTCGAGCCTGGATTTTGTAAATCATCCGGTTCATTTCTCCTAACCCGATTCATATTAAACCCTAACCCATTTAACATGAATCCTCGACTAGGGGTTAAAAGAAATTTTAATTTTTGAAAACTTTTTAGAGTCGCCACCCGATATAAATCGGGAAAAAATGAAAGCCAGGATTAATGGGTCGGTTAATCCTAACTTAGCCACTAGTCTGCGAAAAGTTTGATTTAAAAATCAAATTTTTAAAAAATACCAGATATCTGAGTTCGGGGGCTAACCTATTAAAACCTAAGCGGTTACCACTTTAAATTTAAAATTTAGAATTTATCCTTTTCTATACTAAAAAATTCAAACAAAACATTTATAAAACAAATATTTACAAGTTTAATCATGCATTTTTATTTTTATGTATTTTTTCTTAGGATTTAAATATCAACAAACATTTGTATTTTTCCTTTAAAAAAAAAAACTTATAATATGTACAAAATGATTATTTCAAACTATCAAAACAAAATATATTTTTTCTAATTTTATTGTCGCCCCGTAGGTGCCTACGTACTCGCTAATCGAGATCAGACAAAACGTAGTTCTTTTATAAAGAACTTAATTTGTTGATCAATTTTATATTTTTAAAATATTCTCACTTTAGGTTTATTAAATTTTGAATTTTTATGAAAACTAATTTTGATGATCCTATGATCTAATCAATTGAATTTTATTTCATAAAAAATATATTTTTCTAAGCCCAAAAATCATTTTTTCTAAAAAAAAAAAATTTATGATAATTCATGGCGAATTTAATGCTACATGAAAATCAATTTTGAAAACTTTGAGTATTATCTTTATAGCAAATTTATAACGATAATTTTGATAAAAACTTAATTAATATCATGATTTTTTAAAAAAAAAAACAATTTTTATCTTTATTGTTCAACAACAATTTTGGTTTAAAAAATCTATTAACAATTTATATTTTTTCAAAATTCAATAATCATCACATATGTTCAGAACATATTCAAAATATATCATAACAAAATTAAAATAAAAAAAAACAAAACATCTCATGCATCAAATATATTTAAAGATCATCTATATGCAATACATATCAAAAATATCAAAAAATATCAAAAATTACTAAAACATGTAAATTTATATTAAAATAATTATCTAATTTTTTGGTTTTTCTGGATTTTTTATTCGAATTTTATTAATTTTTTCCTATTTTCCGAAATTAAATATATAAATAAATATTTTAATAATACAGACTAACCTGGACCATTGGATTTTCTCGGATCAGATCTCAACCGTTGATCTGTGGACCAA